>CAUYQG010057292.1:0-13193 GCA_963574415.1 Tarsius wallacei | reverse complement strand
TTTTTTTAATTTGTATTTTAAAGATGTGGGGTACAATTCAGGGTTAGGTACGAATGGTCATTGTACAGGTAAAATTTGGGCCTCACTTTGGTTCCCAAGTCACCTGATTTGTGATCAAGTACCCTTATTGATGAAGTGTGCTCCTCCCCCCAGCTTCCGCCCCTGGCAGTTTCCTGCTACTATCAATCCCTTTCTTATAGTATTATGATAATTGTTATTTTAATCATAATTAGATTTAAAGTGTTATATAGTCATGTAATAATGGCATGAATATACTTCTAACATTTCTGTGGGGTCAGATGGCTCAATCTTATGAAGAATGATCACTTAAACTTTGCATTGACCGTGCATTCTCAACCGAAAAGCGCAAAAGCCTTTGTTACTTGAATTAATCAGGAAACAAAAAAAGTGAAAAAATACAAGGAAAATCTCTTTGGAAGTGCTGCAAAATGATAGAGGACAACTTAATCTTCACATGGACTTTGGGATACCACTCAAGAAAAACACACTTTAACAAACAGAAAACACTTTATAATGTAGCCTGCTGAAAACCCTTTACTTGGACATACTTGACTACATGGTCCTTTCTGAACTAGCCGTGGAATACAAGAGTGAGGTGCTTACCCAGTGCTGGCCCTTTGGGTAAGCATGATCTGCAGAGAATCTAAACACAATTTTTTAAAAAACTGACTAAAGTTTGGCCATCTTTTTATTATCACCATGTGATGGTAATTCATAGACTGAGAGTGACTGACTTCTCCTCCATGGAAAAGTTTTCGCTGAACTAAGCTTTCAAGACTCACTAGTATTGAGATTTAATTATACACATACACAATGAATGTCATATATGTAAACTTCAAATCCTCAATTTTCTAAAACTTTCCTTTAAATAAATGGTATTTTTTACACAGAGTTTCATTCATAGAACCCTCGGTCACACAGTCAATCATGACACATGTAGATTCCGTTGCTGTATTTATTTTGAGACTGTCTGAATTTTTCAGCCTAGAGTCTGCTTCCAAACCCTGTGAACACACATAGCTTGTTGTTTAAGCAGTAGATTTGAGGAAAAAAAAACAAATGGGGAATTATAAAGGGAAAAAAGAGACTTGGTTTGCTTCCATTTTATTATTTTTAACTACTTGGTGACTCTCTCTTTAACATTCAAAAGAGTGAAATAGGACCAGGCATGGTGGCTCACTCCTGTAATCCCAGCACTTTAGAAGGCTAAGGTAGGGGGACAGCATGAAGCTGACCTGGACAACATTACAAGACTCCATTTACACATACACACACACATACACCCACACACAAACACACACAATAACCAGGCGTGGTGGTGCATACCCATACTCCTTGCTACTTAGAAGGCAACAGGGTCTCTTGAGCCCAGGAGTTTGAGGCTGCAGTGAGCTATGATTCCTTTACACAGATTACTGTGATTTCTATAATTGAGCTCACTTCTTTCTTTTTTCTTTTTTTGAACTGTTCATCATCCCCTTCCTCTTTTATTTATTTTTTATTATTTTTTAATTTTTATTTTAAAGATGTGGAGTACAATTCAGGGTTAGGTGTGGAACGCTATAGAAGAACTCCACTGGATGGACCTGAAGTGGGAATTGCTGGCCGAGGGCACGGCTCCGGCAAAAGGAAGCAACTATGGTAAAGGGAAGGCCCCATAGACCCAGTGGATGGACATCTATTCTGATAAAAAAATTAAAATTGCTATATAAATAGAGGAATGTTATGATAAATACAATGGAGACCATGAGATGAACAGACAGTATAGGAATTGGATAAAGGCCCCCGTTTGAATGGCAAGGCCTCAAAATGGGGATCTGTATGAGTGGCATGGCCCCGCAGAATAGCCTAAAGGAAAATTCCTCTTGACTGCTCTGCATCTCATGGGCACCAATTGTTTTCATTATGAGGTTTTAGGCTTGAAGTACTAGTATAATGTGTCTCCAAACTTCTTGAAACAATGCGTCCCAGCCTCTCCCTAAAGAAAATTGAATACATGGCAACTTGTTTTGCAAAAGGTTAATGTTTACCGCTGGTGGAGTTGCAGGAAAAGAAAGCTTATCCCTCAAAGGTCTATGTGAATGCTTTTTAAGCCCCTTTTTCCCATGGTTTTTTAATAGAAATAGATATAGAAATATTAATTATTTTTTTTATAAATGATTAATAGTAAAGATTTATGAGGAAAATCAATGAGGTATGTGGTTTGGGCAGGCAGGTTACAGACATATGATTAATAATTTAAAAGAAATAAGCATAAAAATCAAATATAATGAGTATGTAGAAAGTAATATAAGGGTGATTAAAGTACATAAAAATGCATTATAATTTTAATGATTATTCATAATTACAACTAGAATAAATATAGTATAAAATTAAGTTTGAAAAAAGGGTGATAATAGTTTTGCTTTTTACAAACCAATATGATGCTGCTAAATGTTATAAATAGTAGTATGAGAAAATTTTAATATAAAAGTTAGGATATTTAAGATAAACAGGTAAAAGGGTTAAAATAAATAAAAGGGTGTAAAACATAAAAATGGTTGTGGGGAGTGTGGAATGAAAAAAAACAACTGACGACAATTGTTTGGTTTTTATTCATTGATGAAAGACCTAACTTGCAAACAAAGCCTACAAGGGACTTACAGGAAGAACACGATAATAGCCGATAAAGGTCAGAAGTTGTTAATAAGTAACATAGGAAATAACATGGGATATGTAACTATGATTTTGGGGTTTGAATAAAAACGATATATATATGTGGGTAAGAGATGAATAAAGTTGGCAGAGTCCTGAACTCTACCCAAAAGGTGGCGTCTGTCATTCTTCTTCGCCGTTCCTGATCCTCCTGCCTCAAGCCCTAACTCTCACTCGGAGCTGGACTCCGAGAATCTTCTAGCAGCCAACCACCATTGCTCTACTCAAGTCTGGTGTGGCTATGTGTTCTTTAAACTATGACTGCTGCCATGTTTCCTAAGCTTTCCCCCTCTCTGCTACTTTGGGGAGGCGAATCTCCTCTCTCTCTCTCTCTCTCTCACTCTCAAAATCACTTTGTAAATAAACTATATTTTCCAATCTAACTTCTGTGCAATTCTTTGCATCTTTCATGTGGCAACGGTTCGCACAACCCTACCCTGGAGGGTGTGACCTAATATTTTGGAGACCCCACTGGGATATATATATATATTAAACTAACAATAACATTATATTGGCCATCCTTATTTTGAAGGTCTTGCTGGGTATAGGTTCAATATAGACATACTAACATTGCACAACAATCAGTGTACTTTTTAGAGATGGTTGCAGACTTATTCTTTGGTTGAAGCACAAGTGAAATCAGACACATCTACTGATAAAGAAAATCCAAAAAAGTTCCAAATACAAATAGCACTTATTTATTCAATTGTTTGTTTATCACTATGTTTATGTGTTTTTAAATTTAAATTCAAGGCTTTGATATGAGCAACTTTATACAAAAAGCAACTTTATGCAAAATTTAATGTTTTTGTGACAGGATTAGTAAATGATACATAAGAATTCTTTTTTTCTTCTCCAAGCCAACTATGCATAATTTTTCTTCTTCAACATCAATTCTTGTCTTATCATCCAAGGTTACAATGAACCTCTCTGAGGATTATGTAACAGAGACAGAACTAAGGGTGCTAAAACTTCAACAATAAATTATTCTTTCATGTGTTTCAAAATTTATTTATCTAGTTATAGGACAGAACTTCTCATTCAGAGAAGTAGAAGTATCCCCCAAATGTGAACTAACATCAGAACAAGGAATTTGCTATTTAAAGTCATCAAGGAATATGTTATATTACTTAAATAATATAGACCAGTTCTATTTAGGTAATTATAGGTGGTTAAGAGCTGTCTATATCTATTAGGTATAGATATCTATTTGTTTATCTACCCATTTATCCACACACTCATTTCTCTGAATAACTGCTTGATTCTGGTGAAACTTTCCATATCAAATGGGATATTATCAGTACACAGTAAATTTGGCATAATTTTAGTGCCACAAAATGTTTTTTGCCCAAAGGACAGGTATATTAGGACTCTCCAGAAAGAGATAACAAAGAAGATATAGATTATAAATACATACATATTTGAGAGGAGATTTAATTAAAGGTTGGCTCATATATTCATGGAGGCTGCAAAGTCTCATAAAAGGCTATTTGCAAGCTGGAGACCCTGAGATGCTCACTACAAGTTGGAAAGCTTCTGAACCAGGGAAGCCAATAATGTAACTCTCAACCTGAAGCTGAAGACCTGAAAACCCAAGGGGCTTGTGGTGTAAGTCCTTGAGTCTCAAGGCCAGAAATTCTGGATTAATGATGTACAAGGGCAGGAGGAGGAGAGTGTCCCAACAGCTATTTCTCTCTCTCTCTCTTTCTCTCTTTTATTCTATCCAAGCCCCCAGTTGATTGAATGGAGCTTGATCATGTTGAGAATACATCTCCCCTACACAATCCACTGGCTAACATCCAATCTCCTTTGGGAACACTCTCACAGGTACATCTAAAAGTAAGACTTTCCCAGTTCTCTAGGTATTCCTTAATTCAGTTGTTGACAAGAAGACAAAACTCTGTAAAATATTTTAAGAGGCTTATTCTGGGTGAAATGTGAGTGACCCAAGTCTGTAGAACAGTTCCAAGAAATTCTAAAAACATGTGCCCTAAATGATTGAATTACAGCTTGGTTTCATCCATTTTTAGGAAAACAAAAAACACAAATCAATTCATGCAAGGTTTACATTGAATGGGCCTGGAAAGGTGGGACACTTCAAAGCAGGGTGCTTACATGGATTCAAATATTGGCAATCGACAGGAAGAGTTCATCTCTGTCTAAATAATTTGAAATCAGTAAAATAAATGATTGAGTTAAGATAAGGGTGTTTGTGGAAGTCAAGATTCTTGTTATGTAGATGAATCCTCTAAGTAGCAGGCTTCAGAGAGAATGGATGGTATATTTCCTAAAAGGTGCTGTCTATGGTTGCAAATTTCCCCAAGAAAAGGTTTTTCAGGATCACCTCAAATATGCCAAAGAAACATATTTTGGGGTAAAGTATTTTTATTTCCTTTAGGGTCTGCTCTCTGTCATGTGATACTATACCAGAGTCAGTTTGGAATTTGGTATTTTATTGCCACAGAGTCTGTTTTGTCAACTTAATGATCTCTATTTTAATGTTAATGCTAGTCAGTTGAACCTAAAACTTCACAAGGGAGGGAATGAGTTCAATCTCCTTCTCATCATGGCCTGAGGTTTAGTTTTTTGTTTCCTTTGGTATAGAAGGGTATGTTCAGTAAGTTGAGGGGCTTACAATTTTGTTTTCGGTTTACACAGTCAAGTTGACACTTAATATTAACCGTAACAACAAGTGACATGTTCAGTAAGTATAGGCTGCCTACAGAATTCATGAAAAATGTACTTACAAGGAGAATTAGATTACATCTTTTGCTCAAAACTTTCTATCCAGACAGAATGAGGATCAAAGCCTAGATTTGTTTCCTTATCTCTCTTCTTAAGTGGTCTGTTTTGAATTATAATGAAGTATTTTTTGGTTTCCTCGGCAATGTAAGTTTTCTCAATTCTGGCCATTTTTGTGCCTGATCTTGTAAACAAAATAAATTATCAGCCATGCTGAAAAAGTAATTATTAAAACAAAAAAGTATATTCATATAAAAAATGCTGAGCTATGGCTTAAGAATTTCAGCAGCATAGACGTTTGAGCAGCTATTATTTGTATAAGGATGACTTTCTTCAGATAACTCAAGATACCTTTTACCCATCAATTCTGTAATTATGACAGAAATAATATGTCCAATATTTGGATTTATTATAGTGACTGACTTTATATAGGATTTATTATTATAAATGACTACCGCAATTGCATTGTGGAATGCCGCCCATAATGTTTCCATTTTAAATGTTCTATTTCCCCTCTGCAGCAAGGCAATCTATTTCTTGAAATTGGATAGGATAAACAATAAATGATAATGTTTGAAGTTAATAGCCCAGAGAATAACTGTGTGAATTGGTAGAAGGTCTGAAATCTACCTTTTGACCTCCAGTGTGGGCAACAAAGACTAGGTCATAGAACAGAACTACAATCAGTCAGTATACTAAAGGGATTCCTGAGGTGAACTGACGACACATTAGCAACTTGATGTGCTCTTAGTTATATTTCTGGCAAACATTGTCCACCCAGGCAGAAAGAAACAGCAGTTTAGTAGGAAAAGTAAGGTGAAATGGATCATATCCTTTTTTTGTTGATGTATTCTTTCTTTATACATATGCGTATAATTCTCTACTCAGCACTATTTAAATATGTTACAACAGACTTGAAGTTTGATACAGTAAACCCATATGCCTTTAGTTGCCCAATTGTACCTATTCCTAACATCATCAAATTATTACATAGAACTTTTAGTTTAATCATCAAAATGACCTTGCATTGCCATTGCCTACACAAATCAATAACTTTTATGGATCCAAAATATCACCTTATAAATTTATTAAAGAAGACATCAAAAAACCCAGGATAGGTACAAATGAGAGGTAGTGGTAGAAAGTTTGAGACTGAGACACAGCACGTCCTTGCTTGCCTGTTGTTAGATTTCTGATGTTAATACTATTAAAACATTCCCATTCCAAGAAAAGGAGAGATTTATGCTTAAAAAATGTATTTTTGAATTACAATGTATTTCTTTCTATAAGAATTTTTCAAAATTAGGTAGCTTCCCCAGTATATCCATTATTTATTTATTTTTATTTCATTTTGAAGTTTCTTTTAATTGAGAGAACATTTATATGCAGTGAAATACACAGTACTTAAGTTTACAATTCAATTAGTTTTGACAGATGTGTACAATCAGGCAATGGACATTTCTATCAACACATAGAACATTCTTATCACTCTAGAAGGATCCTTTGGCCTATTTTAGCCATCTTTTACCCTCATAGTCAACCACATTTCTGATCTATTGCCAATGCTAGTTTATTTTATTCTTGAATTTCATATAAACGAAAACACATAGTACATTCTTTCTTGTGTCTTCTTTGACTCAATGTTATATTTTTGAGATGTATCCATGCTACGGGATGTATCTGTAACTTATTTCTATTTATTACAAAATAATTTTCCATTGCAAGAATATAACAAGTTTGATTATCCATATTTTGATAGGGGAACACATGCGCTTTTAATTTTCAGACTATTATAATAATGTGTCTATAAATTTCCTCCTATAACTCATTTTTGTACATATGTATTTTTATTTCTTGCATATTCAGAATTTCATAGTATAATATTTAAAATGTCCAGAAGACAAATTTCAACTTGAATGAGAGAAGACAATCAACAGATATCAGTGCCAAGATGAATCAGATGTTGTAATTATTTGATATGAATTTTGTAGTAGCCATCATAGCAATGGTTAAAATAAGTCAAAATTCTCTTGTAACAAACAAAAACATACAGAATCTCAAGAAAAAATAGAATTTATAAAGAAGAACCAGATGGAGATTGCAGACCTGAAAACAACAAAATGAAAATAAAACCTTAATAGTAGAATGAAAATGACAGGTGATAGAATCAGTAAATGTGAGGACAGATAGTAGAATATGCCTAATCTGAATAACAGAAAGAAATCAGACTTAAATAAAAAAAGAGTGTCAGAGTTCTTTGGAACAATAGTAAAAGAAAATATTTGCATCATTGGAGTTAAAGAAAGTGAGATGAGAGTAGTACCAAAAACGTATTTGAGGAAATAATGGCTGAAAACGACCTATATTTGGCAAAAAGACATTTGGTAGGTAGAACAATGTCTGCATCCCCATCTAAGATGGCCATGTTATAATCCCTGAAAACTGTGTTTCTTACATGTTGCCAAACAGGCAAAAGAGTCTACCCAGATATAATTAAGTTTAGGGCTCTGAGTTAGAAAGACTATCTTAGATTATCTAGGTAGGGTTGACCAAATAATATGGGTCCTTAAAATCAGAGACCCTTTTCTAGCTGAATTCAGAGTCAAAGGAAGATGGGTCTATGGAAAAATGGTCATATACATGCAAAACTATTGGTTTTGAAGATGGAGGAAAAAGATTACAAGCTGTGGAATGTGGACAGTTTCTAGAAGCTGATAAGGCAAAAAAAAAAAGAAAGAAAGAAAAGAAATATGCATTCTTCCTTAGAGCTTCCAGAAAGGAATACAGAACAGCTGACATCTTAATTTTAGTCCATTGACACTCCTACAGATTTCTAATAAAATGAATTGCAAGATAATAAATTTGTATTGTTTTAAGCTACTAATTTTATGGTAACTTGTTAAAACACCAATAGAAAGCTCATGCTAAGACAAACCCCAACATACCAGAAGCTAATTGTGCACACCCAAATAAATCTATGCCAACACACATAGTAATTAAGTCTAGTTATGACAGAGGAAGAAAAAACTTTGAAAGCAGTCAAGGAGAACATATTATTTTGGGGGGCAATTCAAATGATAGGTTTATCATTGGACTCTATTGAAGTCAGAAAGAAGTAGAACATTTTCAAATACTGGGGATGAGGAGGTCAAAGAAACTGTTAGCCACAACCTTTATATCTGGTGAAACTATCCTTCAGAAATGAAATAGAAATATGCTCAGATAAAAGAAAATGAAGATAATTTGCCACTAGCTGACCTATTCTTAAAGATGCCTAAAGACAGTTCTCTCAGTAGAAAGAACATCATAACAGAAGGTGACTTGGGACTTCAGAAAAGAAAGTACATCAGAATATCTAAGGATAATGGTAACTAATAGACTTTCCTTCTTCTCATGAGTTACTTAAACCATATTTATGATTGATGCAAGAACCACAATCTGCTGTGGTGGTCAATGCATGTAAAGTAAATACTTAGGAAAATTATGTTTAAAAAATGGGAGGGACTTAAAAGGAAGGAAGATTTCTATGCTTCACTAAAAGTGGTAAAACATTGGTACAGGTAGACTTTGTTACATTATGTATATTGCAATACCTGGGGCAACCACTAAGAAAACTATACAAATTGATATCACAAATAAATAACAAAATAAATATATATAAATAAATAAAATGAAAGTAAAAAGTACTTAATTAATCCATGGGAAGGTAAAATAAAAGAAACTGGAATGATATACAGAGGGAAACAAATCAATTAGTAGAATGGGAAACTTAAGTCCTAACATATCAATAATAACCTTAAGTGTTAAATGGATTAAAGACAGAGTGGATGGCAATCATTCTATGTATAAAAAACAGACTCGAAATATAATGACATAGACGGTTTGAAAGTAAAAAGATAGAAAATGTATACTATGTAAAAATGAATTTTAAAAAACAGAGTAATTACATTAATATAAGAAATTCAATGTCAGAGATAAAAATTACTAGAGGCAGAGAGAATCCTTATATAATTATAAAAAGAACAGTCGACCAAGAAGATATAATTATCCCAAATTTATGAAGCAAAAATTTATAGAGCTGAAAGGAGAAATAGACAAATCCACAATTATATTTGGTGATTTCACACTTTAATCACTCTATACAATTGAGAAAACTTTTAGACTAAAAAATTAGCAAAGACATGAGACCAATAGAATAAGGTATGAATATCTTATATAGACATAGATATAGATAGACACATAACTCATGCAACATCAAAATTAACATTTTCAGGGAATGACTCCAAGATGGTGAGGGAGTTGGCCAAAGTGCATGAGTCACCACGTAAATGAGTGGATACAGGGCCGAATATGCATGCAAATGTAATGGAAAGTTGGTGTAAAATTGTCTGACTGAGTGGGGACATGGGAACAAGTGGCCTTAGCTCTCCTGCTGAGGCCTCTTCCCTACGCAGCTTCTCAGATTCCAGCACATTCCACCACCTAGAAGCAGAAACCATCTCTGTGACCCTACCTGGAAGAAAGCAGTGAAAAACATCCACTGCTAGCATTGCTCACCACCACAGCCTTTGGCACCAGATTGGACACTGGCAGTGGGGACTGCAGAGGAACTAGTTGCCGAGCCTCAGCAGAAGGTAAGATGAAGAGACATCCCTACTGCGCTTGTCCTGGTAACTAGGTGGAGATAGGCTTCAGCCTGCCCACTTGAACAGCAGAACTACTCCCTAAGACTGAGGGATGAATTCAGCACTTCTCTGAAGTTGATCACTGCCAATCCAAAGAGGATACCCCAGGGACAGTATTCCCAGAGGGACAGGCCCACTGGAGAGACCCAGACCCTAGATACTACATCTCCTTCTTCTATAAAGAATACAATCAATGAAATAAATTTGTGGATCTATGGCTACAACGAGAAATGAGGAATCTAGTCTGCAGCAGATAAATTGAGGTGAGATTTAAAGTGACCCAGCTCCTTTTTTCCAGCAATTTGTGAAATGTGTGATGCAGGTGGGGAGGCATCCTGACAGCACACATGGAGAGGGTTGAACAAAGGTGGGTCAGTTAAGAGTGGTTTGCAGCCTCCCTCTGACTACACAGTAAGCAGGGGGACAGATCTAGAGGTCAGACCCCCTCCCTTCTGCCCCCACCCAAGAGTAGTGGTGTTTGGGTCACATCTACAAGTAATCAGAAGTTTCAGAAACTACCACAAGGGGATGCTCAAGGATTACAAAAGCTTTTTGTTTTTTTAAAAAATTTCCCTTCTCTCTCTATATAGTTTGCAGGGTGTGTGTGTATTCAATTTTGTTTTACTCCTTCACTTTCTTTTTTCACATAGGGGTATACATGAGTGTGAAAATCTCCTCTTATTGTCAGTTTCAGTAATTTTTTTCTGTTTTTAATTTGTCTGTCTGCCTGCTGGTTTGTTTGTTTTTCCATATCTTATTTGTTTACTTGATTGTCCTTTCTTCTGCCTTTGCTCTTTCTTAGTTCCTTCCATTTCCCTTATGTTATTTTGTACCTGGGGAGATACATACATTGCCATTGCATAGACATACTGTGAGGTGGTGGGAAGTAGGTCCCTGAGGGCCCACACAGCAATCAATGAACATTGTAATCTGCAGGCAGCTTTTGAATCTTAGCACCCTCAAATACAACGTATTCAAATCTTAAAGCTGCTAAAGGACAGCACTGCTCCCCACCCTCAACCCAGCTTCAAAATCAAACAAATCCAGAGGCTTTACCAAAGGAAGAAAAGAGGTTGAGCAAAAGGAAGTGAAAACCACTCCCTCTCTCACTGACCAATGGAAGTACAGAGAAAATAAAAATCCATCACAAATGGAGACAAATCATCATCAACAACAAGAAAAACACAGGTACCCCACAAAGTCCAAAAAGAATAGTGCACAAGAATACAGACTTCAGAACTCAAAAAATGAAGAGCACCCAGATTGATGATCTCAGACCACAAATGCAATGATCAAGGAATGGTTGGCAAAGATAAATAAGAATCAATAAAGGCAAGACAAAAATATGAAATAATTAATTACAGAGATATAAGCTATAAAGAATACAATCAATGAAATAAATAATAAACTGACAATCATGGAAAGTAGAATTAACCAGGCAGAGGAAAGAATCTCAGAGCTTGAAGACCAAAATATTGAACTAACCCAATCTGTTAAAAACATAGCAAGGAAGCTTTAAAAGATGGAAAAAAGTCTTTAAGAAATGTTCAGTTATATTAAGAGACTGAACTTATGCCTGGTCAGTATCCCTGAAGCAGAAAAAGAAGAATGAGAGCATCCTGGAACAAAAAATCCACAAAGTCACCCAAGAAAACTTCCCACATCTCATCAGAGATGTGACCATCCAAAGACAAGAGATTCAGAAAACCCCTTCAAAGCATCAAATGAGAAGATCAACTCCTGGACACATAGTGTTTTGCTTACATAATGTAGATATAAAAGAAAAAATTCTAAAGACAATGAAAGACAAAGGTCAGACTGCCTACTGGAGAAGACCAATTAGAATAGCAACAGACTTATCTATAGAAACACTACAGGCTAGAGGAGACTGGAGTCTAATATTCAAAGTTCTCAAAGATAAATCATTCCCAACCAAGAATTTCCTGCCCAGCTAAGTTAAACCTCATTACTGATGGAGAATTAAAATCCTTCCCAGAAATTTAATTCCTAAAAGTTTACGCTACCTCCAGGCCAGCACTACAAGGGATATTTAAGAAGATATTAAGCACAGAAGAAAGAAAAAAAAGAATGACCACACATTTCCCAACTGATACAGCATGCATCATGACTGCAAAATTAAAAACACACAATATCAACCCAACAATCAAAAGAAAGCCAATAAACAAATAAACGGCAACAACAAACTCTACAAGGGGCTCATGACAGGGTTAAACTCTCAAATCTCAATAATCAGCCTAAACTCAAATGGACTAAATGCACTACTAAAAAGGCTTAGAATGGAAAACGATTAAAAAACATAATCTAACAATATGCTACCTCCATGAAACACATCTCACCAGAATGGACACTCACAGACTCAAAGTTAGAGAATCAAAAGTTAATGTTCAGATGAATGGAGAACAAAGGAAAGCAAGTGTTGTGATCTTAATATCAGACAAAACAAACTTTAAGCCATCAAAAATTAAAAAAGATACAGTAGGACACAAAATAATGATAAAAGGTTCAACTCAACAACAAGAAATATCCATTCTAAATATATATGCACGCAACACAGGAGCACCAGCTTTTATAAAGCAGCTACTAAACAAACTAAAATGAGATATTGACTCTAACACTATCATAGCTAGGGATGTAAATACCCCACTAACAATCCTAGATAGATCATTGAGTCAAAAAATCAATAAGGAGATACAGAACCTTAACTTGATACTTGATCAAATGGACTTAACAGATTCCTATAGAACACTCCACCCAACAACCATGAAATGCACATTCTACTTATCACCACATGGAACGTACTCCAAGATCATCCTCTTCCTTGGCCATAAATCAAGCACCAACAAATTTCATAAGGTTGAAATACTGCCATGCAACTTCTCAGACAACAGTGGAAATAAAATAAAATATATCATCCCATAAATTTTTAATAATCAAAAATTAATAAAAAAAAAATTGATTAACTTTGTTATAAATTCATATGAAAATAAAAAAATTATTATCTAAATTTGAGAATGTGAGTGTACATTCTGT
>CAUYQG010057290.1:0-27601 GCA_963574415.1 Tarsius wallacei | reverse complement strand
CAGGCGCGCACTGCCATGCCCAGCTAATTTTTTTGATTTACTGTAGAGATGAGGTCTCACCAAGTTGCCCAGGTGGGTCTCGAACCCGCAGGCTCAGGCAATCCACTCACCTCAGCCTCCCAAGGCGCGGGATTACAGGCTGAGCCACCGAGCCCGGCTAATATTTTCTAATCCTAAGAAAAAAGAATCCCTCTGTTCAATTAGCAGTGAATTTAGTGTCCCATTACTGTGGAGCAAGTGTGGTAGATTGAATTAGTAGGATCAGTTCTTTACCGTTCCTTGCACTCCTGCCTTTTGCCACATAACTTTGTAATTTCTTCCAAAAAGGGATAAGCACTTGCCTGCTCTTTGACTTTGGGCTCTTCGAGGTGACTTGCTTGGGTCCATGGGATATGGGTAGCAGCTAGCTCTCTTGTACTGATGTCATGGCCATGAAGAGCACTTTCCCCGAGAGGCCACTGACAATTCAGCTGGGCCTCAGCCTGAATACATGTGAAGCCAACCATATAGCAAGGAGCCAAGCTCAGCTAGATCCACAGCTTGCAGAACAGCCTCCAGTAGAGCTCAGCTAACACCCCCAGCTGACCTACAGGTGCGTGAGAAATAAGTGCTATTGCAACATGCCAGTGGTATTTGTTGGTTGCTAGTTAATGCAGCAATAACTAAATGATAATGAAAAATTTTGTCTACCTTTTTCTTTTTTTGCTTCTTGACTTAAAATAGACTGGGTCAAAAATGGTACTGCTTTATCACTTAGTGGCCGCTTTCTTATTGACATAAAAGACTGGCAAATGTCCATTCTTGTAACAGTTCTTTTAAATTTTCACTGAGTGCTGTTGGTTCCCAGCCTTCACAAAAAGAGGATGCTCTATTCTCATAGTTATGGGTCGCTCTGAGAACAATGAGTAGAGTGTTATATTTGGAATATAGCATTCCTTGGAGAAAAGTTTGGTAGGAATTAATTCATGCAGATTTGGTAAGCGTGCAATTGAGTTTATTTTGTGAGAAGTTATATTATTTATCTGTCCCACAAATATTAACAAGGGCACATTGTCAAAATACTACAACAAGAGGTAAAAAGGAGATAGATTGAGTTGAAATTTTTAGCTTGAATTACTGGGAGAGGGAGGAAGACAATTACAGAAATATTAAAGTAAAAAGTAAAGCAAATTATCTGCAGAAAAATAATTGATGAGAAAAGGAGATGGCCTAGGAGGAACCTTGAAGTACTGCAATATTTAATGGTTTGATAGAGAAGGAGGAGTCTTCCTCAAAAATGAAAGAGACAGAAAGGTAACATGAAAACAGAGATAGTGTGCGAGACAAGGAAAAGTAATATTTCACAAAGCAAGAAGATGTCAACAGTGTCCAGTGCTGCTTAGATATCCAATCAAGTGAAAGGTAGAGGAATATACATTGAGGTTGTAGATATCAAAATGTATGTGATAGGATAATCAATCAAGTATTGAATCTTCAAGAGGGAGGCTAATAAAAGTAGAAATATAAAGAAAAAAGAAAAGATTTGTGAAGAGGTGAGTAAATTATTGTTTAAGTTTATAAAGTGTAGGTATGAGTTGAAAACTTCTGTACTGCACAGTTCTTAACGGAAACATGAGAAAATTAAGGTAAAGAAACTCAACAAAGAGCAACTGGATTGACCAAGACCATGTTATTCAGTAATATGTTGGTTGTTGGAGAAGAGAGGTGCTATGTGTCTAATTGGATGAAAAGTTGAACCCAGAGACTCTATATGTACAAGATCTTGCTTTCTCTATGATTAAAAAATTGTCTACTATGTAACAGGTGCTTTTCCTGGATATTTTGTAAATGACTCTCATTTAATGTTTACAATTATAGCTAACACACATTACACGTAATAAGCATGTTTCTACGAGTATTATATGTTATCAATGAGTTTATATATAAACTCATTGATAACTTCCACAATTTTGATAATATTACTCCTCTTTTTAAAATGAGAATAATGAAAGAGTTCAGTAGGGTTAAGCAATTTGCCAAGAGTCACAAACTAATAAACAGCACATCTGGATTCCAATCCCCAAGACCAAAGTCCATGTTATTTTCACCATATCGTGTTACGTGGCTCAAATGAGGAAGAGAAGCAAAACAGAACAAGGAAGTGAAATCAGAGATAACTGTCAAAGTGTTTGACTTTAATTAACAAACCAGCAACATTTTTGGCTCAGATATTACTATACAGTGTCCTGCAAATAATATTTTAATAATATTGGCTAAGAGGTACTGGGTTCTGCTGAAGTCAATACTGCAAGGGAAATGAAAGGGAAAGGCTGTGACCCTAGGATCATGAAGCCTCCCTCCTTCAAGTTGCTGAAGTGGCCAAGATTATTCGAAGGGCTGGAAGCACTGGATCTTACTTCTTTTTTTCATCTCTTTTTCTCAGTGCATTGAAATATGCATATGTGGTTTTCACCCTCAGAGACACCCACTGAATGTTAGCTTTTTTGCATAAGAAGTAGCAATTGTGCTGTCAAAAGACAAGGTCACTTTTACCAATTAGAATTCACTGAAGTGTATAATTTTCCAATCTATAGCTAATTTATACTATGAGTATTTCCTTAATCTGTGGTGAAAATTTAGTAAAACAAGGTATGTATAAAGACTTAGTAAAATGTAAAGCGATATACAAATGGTATGTTAATACATTATTCTCCTGAACATTCAGATCCCAGGAGACTGCCCCATACTCCTCAACCCTCAAGAACTTTCTTCTCAGCCTTCTCCATCCCACATTCAATTCTCACTATTTCTCAGAAGGGATAGACTCTGTGCTCACCAGTGATCATCGCTGATTGCCAAAGGCTAAGTGGCAAAACATTACAGAGATATATTATTGATGTTAAAACCCAAGGAATCCACCAGACCTATGCTTCTATGATACTGAGCTAACCGTCAAAATGTAACCTAAGAACCATATATCTTCACCTTCTAACAACTCTGAAATATAGATGTATCTTGTGTTAATGTGATAAAAACCATAATGTCTTGCTGATCAAATCTAGCTGTCCACCTGCTTTTATACAGCTCTAGAGCTAAAATTGGCTTTTACATTTTTAAATGGTTAAAAAATTCAAAAGAAAAAAATGATGTTTTACAAAATATGAAAGTTACATGAAATTCAAATTCCAATATCCACAAGTAAAGCTTCACGGGAACATAGTCAAAGCCATTTGTTTACATGTTGTCTATGGCTGCTTTCTTATTACAATGGCAGAAGCAATCCATTTTGTCAGAGACATTATGAACCTTAAACCTGAAATATTTACTATCATCATTTATTTTAAAAGTTTGCTGATTCTTATCATATATTAATTGACAACATTTTCTCTTTTTTAGCAGTTGTATAAGAATTATCCAGGGAAACAGAACCAGTGGTATAGACACACAGAGAGAGAGAGAGAGAGAGGAGGAGGAGGAGGAGAAAGGTAGGGGGAGAGAGAGAGATTCTGAAGGATTGGCTCCTGCAACTGTGGAAGATGACAAGTCCCAAAATCTGTCATCTACAAACTGGAGACCCAGGACAGCCAGTGTTATAGTTTAATCCAAGTCTGAAGGCCTGAGAACCAGGGCAGTCAATGGTGTAAATCTGTCTGAGAACAAAAAGACCAATGTCCCAGCTCAAGCAGTCATGTTTCTCTGGTACCTTTTTGAAATGACTGCTTTATATAAGTGATTGGAGTGTAGTCTTCATAAACTCCTAGGAACAAAACTGCAAGTTAACGATCGGGATCAAACATATATAGAGAAACCTCTCAGATGTTCTAGTACCAAAATGGTCACAGTGAGACCCCTGAGGGGGAAAAAAAGCATTTTATGAAAGAAATCTGGCATAACAAACTCATTACTACAACAGGCCCTGGAGTTTGAAGAAGAATGTAAATACAAAATTAGTATGTCAGTTTAACCCTTACCAGTCTAGGCTAGTTTACCCTAGTTTATCAAAAGGATTAAAAGTACTAAAAAAAAAAGTTCTCATTAAATGAGGACCCAAACCATTCTGCTATTGGACACGCCTCTCTGAGGATAACAGCAGAGGCAGGAAGTAGCTGCCTTTATTAATTGCAAAAGGCATGAGAGTAATCATAACCACAGGATGGACAGCTCAGAGACAGGGCAGGACTCTTAGGGATTGGTTCTTTATGTTTGATTTTATTTTCTCAACTTCCTCTTCTCAAAGTATTCTTTCCTAATGGTTTCTAGGCTTCCAGGTATTTCTTCCCACTGGCTCCCATTAGGAAAATCTCAGGGAAATCCTCTCATTGGCTGACTTAGGTCACATTCTCACTTCCTGGACCAATCTGCGGTTTAGAAGGTGAGGTTCTATTTGACTGGCACTGCAGAGGTGGCATACTCACTCCTAAACTAAGTACTCTTGCTAACGAGGCAGAGTGGAAGGTGAAAGTTTCATCTGGACCTCATACTTGGAGAAATGGGAAGCAGCTGAGGAAGAAAGAATGAAGTTCCCAAAAAGGGAAGGAAACACAGACATAGCCATGGGGTAACTCTGAGTCAGTCAGCCTCCCCGCTTCCTGTGTACTGCACTAGGTCTGATGTAAAGGAAGGCCAGTATCCATGTCCACAACAACAGGATATTTTAAAATTTATGAAACAACTCCATAAATGACATCATGGTAAAAATGGCAAGTGTAAAAATATCTCCTGTGTGTAGTGGCAATCTACCCTAATCTTGTTTAAGGTGTGGGGGAAAACACCGAATCATGCAACCATTAAAACATATTTTTCACTAAGATAAATGTATAAATTATAGAAAGTAAAGTCAATAGAAAACATAATTTGTTATTATTGTGGTTGACTATTCATGATTCAGATTCTCTGATGTCCACCCAGGTATTCCTTAGTCCTCTATGAGTTCATAAGACTTAAGACTCTGCCTTAAGTAAAGAGCAGATAACATAAATAGGTGGGGAAAAAATGCCTTAGCATCAAGCGGAGAAAGCTCGGGAGTGCTTCACCTCTCTATTTGTGTGAAGGAGCCTTGATCTTTGGCCTATCAGGTACAGCTAGAAGGGTCTCTATGAAGTTTGAGCTTCTGGTAAAGAATCTCCTGTCTGTATTCTCTTCTTCCCTTGGTTTTTAATTCAGAAAGGATGCCATCCCAATGCATGAACATTTTAAACAAGACTCATTTCTTAACAGCTCAGAAACAATTTTTTTTTATTTTCTTCTATAACTCTCTAATTTCTTCTTAACATAGTTTCTTCTAATCCTCTTTATTTTTAGTTTCAATGCCTTAATTTTTTCCTACTTAGTGATTAATTCCTACTAATCCTTAGTTTTATCTATTTTTACATTTAAACTTTTTATCTTATGGGTTTAAGTGTTTTATCTTATTCTTTAATCATCTATAGTTTTATAATTTTAATGATCTAACCTTTTATCTTTTATTTTAAATCTCATTTGTTTAATCTTATTTTCAAAATCAACATTGTATTCTCCTGGAATTTTAATTCTCTTATACCTACCTTTATTTTACTCTTTTATCTTATTGTCAATTTTCTTTTTAATTTTTTTCTCTAAACCTCTACTGACAACTTTTCTTCTTCTTTCCTTATAATGATTGACAACAAGAGGGCAAAAGTGGTTACAATATGATGATGATGATGAAATTGATAATAATAAGATCAGAAGAGAGAGGTTTCTTTCTTCTTTCTCCACATGACGCTTAGGACCGCTGCTTTTGCCTCAAGATGAATTCCTAACTTCCTTTCAAGGGTAGCTCTCTCAGCTCCCTCCAAAAAAAGATTCTTACCTTAGGAAACTTGAAAAAGTCCTTAATCAATATCCCCAAGGTTACTGTTTTCTATACATGAGGAAAACAACTCATTTATTGAGATGTATTCACTTCCTGAGACTTTATAGTATGTTAGTTTTGGCAGTTTACAAGCATTGGCAGACAAGAGGGAATGGCTGGGAGACACTTTTTCCTGAGGGGCATCCAGTAAGTGATAACTCTGGCCTGAGCTTCTTACAGTTGGCCAGTACTGAGTCTTTCTATCACTACACATGGAAGAATACCCAGTGGGTAGTCTACATCTGGGTTTCTGCCTCCTCTTGAACAACAGCTTCCCTAAGGGTATCACTTAGGGAAGGAACCTGAAAACCTGGGTTCAATAGTCCATGCACCACATTAAGAGAAAATTGAGAGGACTTGATTTGCATTCCTGAAAAACAGTGGAAGAGAAGAGCCAGAAAAATTTATGGGAGAGTCAAGACGGTTGCAGGAGGAACAACCAGGAAAAACCCTCTGGGAACTCAAAGATTTGCTATAATATAACCTCCAAGAGGGCATGGATCTTTGCCAGTTTTATTCAGTGATAAACCTCCAAGCACCTTGAGCTGTGCCTGGCGCAATGTAGGTACAGAAGACATGTTTTGTCCTATTTTGTTTTGTTTGTAGAAAAGAGTGAATAACAATACATTACTAGACATTTTTAGTGTTCAATTTGAAATAGCTTGGCCTTAGAATATAAATTCCTCTCAATTAAAACATTGGTCAAATTTACCATTTTCCCAAAGCTATATATGAGTCTGAGAATTTTCTGAGAAAACAGGCAGAATTTCACATCTGGCGAAATAGTGCAGAAGAGATAGTGCATGTGGGAGAACAGGATGGTCCCTTACCCCCAACTATTTCAGTGAAGGCAGAAACCCTCAGCCTGAGGGAGCAGTGAGGAATAAAGCCCCAGTACATGTGCAGAACGAAGGAGAACAGTTTTGGACTTCAATGGGGCATAGAATAGGGCTTCAAGCTTATCTTCTCTGAATGCTCAAGGACCTGTAGTTCCAGGGTCCATCCATGGAGATGTCTCATCACATGTGACACTTTGCTTCCATGTGTTAGATGAGGACCTCAGGAAACAATAACAGGAAAATACACACACACACACCACTTTAAAAAAAACCTCTGATAAGGTTAGTGTGGCACTAAAGGAAAGGTGTAGAAGTTGATTATCCCTGAGATATCATTGCATTGAAGCCCAATGAGAATTTACTTTGTCTTTTTAAAGTCTATGGATAAAAGGAGGCTAGGGGCTGAAGAACTGAGATTAGGAGTGACAGATGAGGTGGGAGTAGCAGAAGGGAGCAACATCTCACAAAAGGTTGCAGCGCTGAAGCCTGGCTCAGGTTGACCCTTTGTTTACCTGCGTAGATGCTACCCACACGTGTTTTCAGGCAGCACTGAGCTGCAGGCACTAGGTTGGCCCACGGGCTGCTGTCCGTGCCGTTGTAAAATTCCTCTATGCCAATAAACTTTGCCAAGACCATGGGTCACTGCCTCATGTGTGGTACTAATTTACCCAGGATGTCCAGCCTCGCTCTGGGGAATAGAACACTCAGTCTCTGTTGTCACCGCCCAATGCTGCTCTTAGTTTATCTCGCTGTCTCAGATGTTCCTTTCTCCAGATGGTGGGGAAATGTCATGCTCTTCTTTTGTTTTCCCTTTAGTAGAAGTACCACTAGACTGAGGAGTCTGTTGGGCCCTGATGATACTGTTCTGATTTACCGCTCAGCAAACTGTCTTGAAGTCTAATTTTACAAAGCATTAGTGTTTTCTCTAGTCCTTTCTCTCTCAGAACACAAAATACCTTCTTCCCAAGGCACAGGGACAGGAGAAACTGAGACCATGTTTCCTTTTATACACAATGTCTGCGTAATGAGAGCATTTGCCAAACATTGTTCACATAAAAACACAAACTGTACCTTATCTCAGGTTTCATCTCAGTTTTAGAACTTTATTTCCCTTTGGTCTTTCCCCTAGCCACCTATTTGCAATGTATGTTATCTAGCTGTATTGAATATTATTTCTAAGTGTTCATCAGTTATTTCTAGAACAAAATGATGCAAAGTTAAGCAAA
Organism: Tarsius wallacei; assembly: GCA_963574415.1. Classification (NCBI taxonomy): domain Eukaryota; kingdom Metazoa; phylum Chordata; class Mammalia; order Primates; family Tarsiidae; genus Tarsius; species Tarsius wallacei. The sequence goes on along the minus strand of CAUYQG010057290.1, from coordinate 19,685 downwards.
CATATACTACATAGGGTATACGCCAATGCCAAATGAAGGCAGTCTTTTCTCCAAATCACTAAGGGACTTCAGAGCCCTATCTTGGCTCCCATTGTACCCAGACCCATCATTCGGTCTTGACTCACTCACTTCTCCCTCTGTTTTCATTTACTTTGGCATAAAGGGGTATCATAGCAGTTAACCTATCTCTGGGGTGTGTTCAGGTTTAATGAATAAATGTGTATAATGTCTTCAGAGCATATCACGTGAGATATGCTGTAACTGCACATTATTAGTGCTGCTATTACAGCACCACCTCGGGACCCTTAGCCTTTAAGCTAGCTCGAGACAGGAGGTCTCGGAAATAATAACAATCCTTCTCCCGGTGTCCCTTTCTCCCTGAAACCTCAGAGAACTTAAAGCCTTTACCTTATTAATGTAAAACTCAGCACGAGATGGATGGGAATGACTCCTGAGTATTTCCTGTTTCCAGGTAGAAAACATAAGGCACCACTTCTGCGTCTCCACACAGCTCACCTGTAATGTGAGCACTTACTAACATTGTTCATGTGAGAAACAAATGCTACTTTACTTTTTCTCCACAGAGGCACAGCACTGGGTAATGCTGCTGGGAAGAATGGCCTCCAGTCTGGTATTACTTGAGTGTCTCAAGACTGTAATGATAGAATCAAGCCACATTAATGTATTAACCAGCCTAACAGTGATCGTATGTTTTTATCCAGTCATAATTTGACTGCAGAGGTTATCTAGAGAAAGCACACAATTTTTATTTTTCTGTTTTTCCTATAGTGATCTCAGTTGAATGCACGAGAAGCCTTTATTTGCAGTTATAGAGGTTATTGATTAATTTTAAATGGCTGACACATTGGTGCTTATTATGAGAGACTTGCAACAGATAAGAAACCACTGGCTGAGAATCAGAGTGTGTCTGCCTATAACCTTATCATCTGAAGGATGAAGAGGGCTTTGGTTAAAATAATTATAACATCAGCCTGCTTAAAAGTAATTCAACTACAACTCTTAAAACTCTTCTATAAATCAGACAGAGCATCTTACAATTAGTCTTAATTGGGAGGCAATAATTGTGTTATGCTGTCCTTGACACCTGGTATGATATACCCTGATGAGTCAAACTCCCGTATAATAATGCTTTCTAAGCTCTTCGGTAATAAAGTCTGTTCGAATTGGACTTGGTTATACAGAAATCTTCAAGAGTATAATAATTACTATTACTCTTGTTGCTTGCAATGTTGAACATTTTTCACCTCAAATTTCCCCCATCATTTTTATAAGTGATTTTTAAAGTTAACTCCACAATTCCACTGCAGAACACTGGCATTACATAATGAAGTGATGGGGATTTTAGAGAGTTGTCTGCTCACACAAGTATGTATTGGAAATAGAATGAGCCCCTCGGCTCTCTGTCACTTGGTTAAACCTCGGGCATTTCGCTGACATCATTCTCTGGCAATTGCCTTTCTTCTCTCACTCTTTTACCAATGGGTAATGGAAATACAGTTGTCAGCTTCAAATTATCCAAATGTGAGGAAACTAACTCCTTATGACATTCTGCCTTCCCCATTTGAGCCCCACCCAACCCCACATGGCCCAGCACCTCTATTCTTTAGCTAATGGAAAAAAAACCCAGACAATCTCAATGTCAGACACTTAACTTAGTCTTAGGCCATTTGCAGTGTCTAATTTCTCATGCTTCATGTAAAGGCAGAAAAAAGTAATTTACACGGGCTGGTTTATAATGATATATGTAATGAAAGCATTCCTCCTAGACACCTGCAGCAACTAGCCTAGGCTTTGAAGCATGAGATTTTATTTCTCCATTTTAGCATGCAGGCTTACAAATATTGTTATTGATCATAAAATTATCCAGTCTTTTTAAAATGCAGCTACACTGTTTGATTAAAGTACTCTCTACTGCCATAAATTTCAGACTGACTCCCCCTCAGTGCAGAATTTTCTTTCCACTTGGTTTTTTAAAGTGTCTGCCATTAATTTCCTTGAGCAATTCTTTAGTCCCATGTCAGTGAATGGTTTAAGAAAGAGGAATTGGCAGGTTCGTTTTACTGTCAGCAGAATACTAAACTGTCACCTCTAGGAAAAAACTGAGTTTTGCTGCTCTCTAACTTTCTGGAGAAAAACGTGTCAACCTTGTTACTGGGCCAGGGATCTGTCATCCTTGCTACTAAGCCAGGGACCTGGAGAAAAGCCTATAGTGATACAGACCCGGTCTCATCACTCATTCATGTGCTGACATTACTCAGCTCTTCCTTCATTCTTATACTCTCTTTCCTCAAGTCAAAGAATCAGTTCACCCAACTGGGCTACCAATTGTTGGCATGTAGCAAAAGGGCACCATTATTGCTTGCTGGGAGCCAATTCTAGTATTTGTGCTACAAATCAGTTCAAGCCCTGACTCACAGCTTTCTTTCAGTCCAAAGAAAGATATTGGGGCCAGTGTAGAATGGATTTTGAATTTTCCCAGATATTAAACTCTATGCACCTCTAACCAAAACAGAGCACTCCAGGCTATTTTTACAAACAATTCTCTTATTGAAACAATTAGAATAATTTCCTAGTAATTTGAGTCCAAAGATAGGACTTCCCAGGGAATATTTTTTAAATCAGTTTTTAGCATCAATTATTAGAATAAATTTATAGTTTTTTTCCTCTTTGCTATTTTAGATTTGGCCTTAGGAAATCCTTTGGAAACTTGCCCTCAAAAAAAATTCACTTGGAGCCAGCAATCAATCACAATTTCAGAGTGCTTGATGACCAAAAAGACCAAAAAAGAATAACCTCTCATCACTCTTCATGTTAGTATGTGTCAATGCTGACAGCAGTTTCTACCTATGTTATGGGGAAGTTGAAAAGACAGATTTGGTAACATTTTTTTTTCATGTTTTGAACATGGAAAAATGGCCTTTGATTTGTGGCTATAGATCTTATTTGATGGACTTTATATTGCTTTCAATGAAAAGTGAGCAGTTAGTAATAATCAATGTAATTCTAAACCCCAGTGTTTTTATTTATCCCAGAGATCAATATCTCTATAGGAGCACGCCTTTCAATCAAAGATGCTATGGAGAAACTCTCTCTTCATCAGCTTAAGAATATCCATTTCTCAGCACCAATGATTAAATAACTTTGGCATGTATGAATTTGTTTGGGGTGTCCTTAAAGTAGGCTAATTCTGTTCCAGTTGAATGTCCTTGATTATATGGTACTCAGACAGAAGGAGATTACAAACGCTAGAAACTATTCAAATGTCTTTGTGTTAATTAAATTGCCAGAAATTTTATCATGAGGCTGTAATGATTCCAAGGGCCTGGCAGGATATGGCTCCTTTAAAAGGAGCAACACACCGGACCAGCAATCTCCTTTTGCTGACTTAGCAGAGCCGCAATCAGCCTGCATGCTTGAACCCCTGGGAACCAGGCAAAAGCAGCCTTCTGTTATTTAGTGTATGTTCGAAGGTTTTGCAGGGAGATTTTTTAAATGCAGTATATTAGACCTTGAATATGCTCAAATCAAGACAGGGTTTTCTATCCTTTTATTTCAAAGTCCAACACTGCTATTAGACTTTGGACATGTGACTTTTCACCTTAACAGACTGCTGGAACTCAATTCATGAACCATATTTTAGGAATTTTCTGTTGATTCTTATCATTGTACCTTCTTTCCACTCTTTAGAACATGATAGGAAGGGTCTCATGCATTCTTCTCTCTTGTGTGAACTTTAAAAAACCCTTTGGAAGAGTATTTTCTCCCTAGCTTGGCTTTGAATGTGGGAACCTTGATACAATGTGATAATGAACAATATGAAATTGTTGGTCCTATGATAGCAGACAGGTCCATTGAAAACTCCTGCATGTTCTGAAAGAGGCTGGATGGGTTGCTATGAAATGTGTCTCCCTGGCTTTATTCTCATTGAACTGTCTATTCCAGTAAGTACTCCAAAGTAAGAGACTTGGGCTTTTCTCAATATTGCAAGGAACCTTCTTGCTTGGACTGCTGAAACGTTTTACACTTGAAATATGAAGCCAGGTACGACTTTCTCATTTCTTTTGGAATCTGACACTACCCAGTTTACTAAGAGATTTGCCAAGATTTGATGAACCTTTCTATGAACGTCGGGAAATTTCACGCTAGGGCTGAAACCGGAAACGAGGCACATTTCACGAGGTGTCAGATTTCCTTCTGAGAAGCTCGCTGGGCTCTTCCCCAGGTTGTATTAATTATTTCCTGCCTCAAGATGAGGGAGAAAGATTAACTGGTCTCACGCACCACTAAATAAAATATTTCCAAGGAAAAAGGGATCCTACTAAATACGTATCTGAAGAAGTTGACTTCACAATATCATGTCATTTTTATTTGGGCTCATTATTTAACCAGTGGCTTTGTGACAACACAGACATTACTTTTGTGAAAACAAAAGTAAAAATGAGGATTAAAACTATACTATGACTACCTAATAATGGTAATAACAAGATCCACAATAATAACTTCACAGGGAAAAGAAGCAATAAGCAAAGAACTTTCGAAGACATTGTTGGATTTTTAAATTTACCAGTGTTATTCATAGACCCAATAAGGGATCTTGATGTGGAAGAGGAAATTCAAAGACAAACATGCAGCTTATAAAATCTTACATTAGTACATCTAGGGAAGCCATCTGGGGTAATTCTCTCTTTTTTTTTTTTTCAAATGATTGAGGTCTTTATGTGCCTAAACAAATGATGCTTCTTTCTTAAATGTGTAAACCAGGTTTTCTCAGACTCTGCACTATTGACATTTAGGGCTTATGATTCTTTATTGTAGGGGGCTCTGTCCTGGGCACTGTAAGATGTATAGCAGCATCCCTGCCCTCAATCTGCTAAATACCAGAAGCACCTCTCCCTCACTGGTCATGACAATCAAAACCTACCTTTAGACACTCCTGAATGTCCCATGTGCGGCAAAATTGCCCCCAGTTGGGAAACATTTGTTTAAGCTTTGTGTGCCTTATGTCTCCAAATGCTCCATATTCTGCCACTTACATGTCAGATATTTTTTTTCCCATGAGTTCAGAACACTCCATATATATAAAGACTATAGACCAGATGCAGTGGCTCAAGTCTGTCATCCCAGCACTTTGAGAGGCTGAGGAAAGAGGGGTTCGAGACCAGTCTAAGCAACTTGGTGAGACCCTGTCTCTACAATATATCAAAAAATTAGCCGGGCGTGGGAGCGTGCGCCTGTAGTTCCGGCTACTTGGAAGGCTGAGACGGAAGGATCGCCAGAGCCCAGCAGGTCAATGCTGAGGAGGCTTTGAGTGTGCCGCTGCACTCCAGCCTGGGCAACAGAGTGAGACTCTGACTCAAAAAAAAAAAAAAAAAGTCTACAATGGCTAAATGACTCCAAGGAACAGCTGAAAACAAGAATAGAATTTACCAGGGAAGGGACATGATGAAAAATAGAGGATTATGACAGCAGTAGCAGTAGCAGCAAAACAATTTCTAAAGTTCAACCTATTAATGAGGAAACAAAAAAAGTCCTAAAAAGAAAATATAAATATCAATTTCTTCTGAAATTTGTCAAGAGCCAGAATGTGCAAGTGGTGGCTGGCTTATTCTACAAAATACTAGAGTTGTCCAATACAGTATGCACTGGTCACTTGTGATTATTAATATTTACATTTAAATTCAGTAAAATTAAATGATATGAAAAATTCAGTTACTTAAGTCACTAGTGTTCAAAGCCATAAGTGGCTAGTGGCTACCATATCAGACAATATAGATATAGAACATTTTCATTGTGGAGAAAAATTTCAACGGCCAGTGCTGCATAGAATGCAGAAGCAACAGATGACATAAGCTTCAACTTAATATAAGGGAAAAAAAAGAACCTCAAGTAAGGTTTGAGTAGATACCAAGACAAAATTCTTGCTGGATAGATTGCTGCAATGCATGAACAGAATCCTCTAACCGGGACCCAAAAGGGCTTAGGTATGAGTTTTTATAATCTTTTAGGTAATAAATTTTTCATAATTTCTAAACACAACCCCATGAAATTGGAAGAAACATTCATGTTTAAAACTGAGACATTTCAAATATTACATAACTTCTAGATTAAAACAATATTTACAAAATGAAAATTGCTTATTTAAAATTTTGCTCTGTGGTAAGGCCTGTTCACACCTTATCTGCCTTCCAAAAAAAAGTTTATATTATTATGTCAATACGCTCAAGTGAATTCAAGTCACTTATAAAATGTGAATCTTGGTCATATGCCATTTCAGTTCATACAATATCCAAATTCAAGATTTAGTCCTGTATTACAGGAAATGAAAAACAAGGACTTAGGGTGCTTGGAGCATGAGAAGGTCATCAGAGTAAAATTCAAATGCTACATCACCTTGACAGGGTAGATATTGCTCTTATATGTAGTGAAACAACTTCCAGTTAAAGGAAGAAGTGCACTGGGAGGCATTTACAATTCAGGTGATAGTTGAAACTAAATTACCTTTAAAAAAACTAAAATAAAATAAACTGTATATAAACTTGACCTTTGAAAAACACAGGTTTGAACTGCATGGGTCCACTTATACATGGATTTTTTTTTCAATACATACATTGGAACATTTTTGGGAAATGTGTGACAATTTGAAAAAACTTGTAGGTGAACTGTGTACATAGCCTAGAAATATCAAAAAAAAAGAGAAAAAGTTAAGTATGCCAAGAATCCATATAATATATGTAATCCTAGCCTATTTTATTATTTACTACCATAAAATAGACACAAATCTATTATTCAAAGTTAAAATTTATCAAAACGTATGCATACGTACACAGACAATACACAAAACCATTTGCAGTTGAGAGAAATGGAAACAAATGTAAAGATGCAAGATTAAATCATAACTGCATAAAATTAACTATAGTACCCACTGTACTACTGTGATAACTGCCCAGCCTCCTCCTATTGCTATTGCAGAGCACAAGTGTTGTGAGTATCTACTGAAAACGCCATGTGGTGCTAATCATCTCCACGTGAGTAGTTCAATGCCAATCGCATATTGCCATAAACAGTGAGCGCTTACGGTTCCTGTGTATTTTTCATCATGTTTAGTGCAATGCCATAAACTTTGAATAACACCATGGGACCCATAGAAAGCACCACTAGTGGTTCTGGAAGTGCTCCCAAGAAGCAGAGAAAAGTCATGACATTATCAGAAAAAATTGAATCGCTTGATATGGACTGTAGATTGAGGTCTGCAGCTGTGGGTACCCACCATTCCAGACAGGCAATTCACTTTATAAACAGGTGAGAAGACTTATGGTGCTAATAAATACAATACAGTAGTGTTAATATATTTTCTCTTCCTTCCGGTTTTCTTAACATTTTCTTTTCTATGTCTTACTTTATTATAAAAATAGAGTATATGATACATATGACAAACAAAATATGTGTTAGTCAACTTTATGTTATCAATAAGTCTTGTTGTCAACAACGGGCTATTATAACTCAAAAAACAACAGATGCTGGAGAAGATATGGGGAAAAGGGAACACTTCACTGTTGGTGGCAGTGTAAACTAGCACAAGCACTGTGGAAAACAGTTTGGCAATTCCTAAAAGATCTAAAAATCTATCTTCCATATGACCCCACAACCCCCCTATTGGGAATATACCCAGAGGAACTCAAATCACTCTATGAAGAAGATACCTGTGCAGACATGTTTATTGCAGCATTATTCACAATAACAAAAACTTATTTGAACCAACCATGCTGCCCGTCAAAAGAGGATTGGATTTTTTTAAATGTGGTACATATACATGATGGAATATTACACAGCCATAAAGAAGGACAAAATTATGAACTTTGCAGCAACTTGGATGGACTTAAGAGACTATAATACCGAGTGGTCTATCACAGAAACAGAGAACTGAGAACCACATTTTTGAGACAAAGAACTGAGAGCTGCATATTTCTTATCCTTCAGGTACCTAGGCTGTATCATGGACAGATATGTTTGCACACACAAACTCTGAACAGTATAGAATATCAAAGTCCACAAATCTTGTAAAGTTCCACTGTTCTCACTCATAAACAGACCTTGACCAATTATCATAATACAATAAGAAAGGAATTGGCAGTAGTGGGAAGCAGCCAGGGGAGGAGGAAGCATATCTCATCAACAAGGGTATCTGCATAATGGACATTTTGTATACCTACCCCTGAATTGTACCCCACATCCTTAAAATACAAAATTTTTTTAAAATAGGCTATTAGGAGTTAAGTTTTGAAGGAGTCAAAAGTTACATACAGATTTTTGACTGAGTGAGGTGTTGGTCCCTCAAACCCCCAAGTTATTCAAGAGTCAGCAGTACTTCTCTCCTTTTCTATGACCCTTTTTTATTCAAGGTACAAAATCCATTCATAAAGTACACACACACACACACACACACATAATTTATAAATTTAATTCACCAACTTTCAAAAACTCAACTGGTACTTATTGAGAGCTTTATTTTATTTGTGATTTTGTTTTACTATGTACTATCAGTAAGACAAAAAGAAGACACAATTCTTACCCTCTAGGAAGCTTAATGGTTTAGGTAAACTACGGTTACACACAAATACAAAGAGAAAATGATTATAGGCAACATCACCCATAAGGGCAATTAGTATTGACACAGTAAAGGGATTGATACAACTACAGCTGTCAACGAAGACTTCAGGAAGCACATGAGAGGAGTCAGATTTAGATAATAGGATGAAGAAGTGAAAAGCAAACTCTGACTGGAAAACAGAAAGTGCAAGAGCAAAGCAATATCCTGATGCGGGCAAACAGAGATCTGCCGATCTGGGTTGGGAGTATGATAGGACGATGGTTTAATAATGTGGCAGGGTTCAATTGCGTATGCCTTAAAAGCTAAAAAGAGGATTGTAGACCTTTTGCACTGGGAAACAGAAGTCTTTACACAATCTTGTTCAATTAAGTGGCATAATGAAATGGCACCTCAAGAATATCATTGGGCACAGACCACAAAATGAATGGGACGGTGGGGTAGAGGAGTGTAATTACTGGAGGGAGTCTAGTCAGAAGGCTATGTTACAAGGATCCAGTCATGACAAGGTAAATGCTGGGATTTATTTGTGGATGATGGTGAAGGCTGAGGCATTCTAGTACTGAAGAATATTAAACACGGTATAGATTAGGAGTTTGACGGACTTACTGGATAAACTCACGTATAGGCTTCCCTAAAAAGAGGATAGTAGGCTGTCACTTTCTCAAAGAATCTTTCAGGCCCATGGTGCTCTGATTCTCAGCTCAGCAAAGGAGAATCACAGAGGAATTAGGTTATTTCTTTTTTTGATCTTTATTCTGCCGCTCCTTGTTGAGCTGCTGGCGTGCTAGAGCAGATCACATACTTTCTCTGTGCCTTAGTTTTAGTATCTATAAAATATAAATTGGTTTGTTACCCATCTCACAGCAATGCTGTAGAGATTGTAAAATATTGGACCCTAGGAAATATTGGGCATTTGGGAGGGGAAAAAAAGCTTGTGATAAATGGGAGACAGAGACCACCTAAAATTAGATATAGACTTTTGCCTTTGAGAGCTGCGTATTTCTTATCCTGCAGGTACCTAGACTGTATCATGGACAGATATGTTTGCACACACAAACTCTGAACAGTATAGAATATCAAAGTCCACAAAGCTTGTAAAGTTCCAGAATTGCAATGATGAACAGTATAAATGTGAATGCTTTAAAAAAAAATCTAGTCAAGCTAAACAATTTTTCTATGCATTTAATACTTTAGAAAGGAACATGTGAAATGAATGTTGAGACAAAATGAATGATATTCATGAGTAGTTGTTAGAAGCTGAAAAGAAGTAAATCACTTTCTTATAACTAACACCACTGAAAACCAATTACCATCTCCTGGTTGTCAGACACATCACTTCTATCCTAGGAGAGACTACTGTGTAGTACTGAAAGGCCACACAGGAAATACTTATTCATGGTTGAAATAAGCTACTGTCAAAATAAGATAATTTTGCAGAGAACATCTAGTTCAACCCCTTCACTTTAATTGGGTGAAGAATCTGATGCTCAGGATGATTTAGTGGCAAATCCAAGGTCATGGGGTAATTAGTGTGAGAGACAGAACAGGAACCCTTGGTCCAGGGACAAGCTGTTCAATTTTTGTAGATCGGAATTGGTCTTGGCACCATGTAGAGTAATCATAAATGTGCCATTCTTAAGAGAATGTGATATTACTTTTCTCTTTGGGATTCCAATCTTGCCAGAAGATCAAAATTGAACAGTGGCAGAAAGGACATGGAAAAGTAGGAATAAGAAAAAGATTTGGAACATTCAGATTAAAGGTCTCCTTTGAGGAGGTCTGGTTATCTCCACTACTTGTCCTCATTATGAAAATCTAGCAGTAAAGGTCTGGAGGAAGGAAAAGGGGAAGTTATATTATAACTTGTGTTAGAGATAAAATATCTGCTAGAAAAAAATAAAGTATTGATGTATTAGAAAATATGACAGAAGTCGAAATAAAAACCAAAAACGTGGACTAAAGGGAGGGAACTTAACATCAAGACTTTGGGGAATAGAATGATGTGACAAAAAGGGGAAGAAAAACTATATCATTGGATTTGCATCTTGGGCATAAGGAGAAATCTTACAAATAAGGTGAATCAGGATTTTCTTAAGAAATAAATACTGACTTCACCGAATATTAAGAAATCTTCATAAATTCGGGACACCTTTGAAGTGAGATGAGGCGTGTCCATTAACTAATAGTGACTGGTAACTCTCAGAAAAGGAGTTTAGAGCTGTTCATGTATTGACTTGATATAAAAAATAATGTGGGAGTACAATAATGTACAGTCTCTGAAGGAGAATTTGCTTATAGTTCCTGTACACACCAAATTTTACCACTTTTGCTCATTCACTCAAACTAATAAGAGGTACAAATAATAAAACAGAGAGAGAGAGAGAAAAAGAATCTGTATCTGGTGATTTTGGTTCCAAGAGGAGAAAGATTAAGAACATAGAGACACATGAACTGTTTGAAAATTCTTCTCAAATTTATTCTCTCGGCTTAGAAATAAAAAAGTATTTAGATGATGTTGAATAACCACTTTTTTTTTTTCAGAAACATATTACCCAATACATAAAAATCGTCAAAGAATTGGCAGGGAAGTGTTATTGATATGATTATTTATAGACTTGATAACCTGACCCAAAAAAATATTGATTTGAAATTTGAAAAAGAAAGATACTGAAATAAATTTATAAAGATAGGAAGAAAGGCAGCAGATGACATACATATGGAAATTTTTTTCTTTTTCTTTTTCTTTTTTTTTGAGTCAGAGTCTCACTGTCACCCAGGCTGGAGTGCAGTGGCATGCTCACTGCCATCACAGCCTTGACCTGCTGGGCTCAGGCGATCCTTCCACCTCAGCCTTCGAATAGCTGGAACTACAGGCTCATGCCATCACGCCCAGCTAATTTTTTGATTTATTGCAGAAACAAGGTCTCACCAAGTTTCCCAGGCTAGTCTCGAACCCTGACCTCAGGCAATCCTCTTGTCTCCTCTTCCCAAAGTGCTGGGATTACAGACTTGAGCCACCATGCCCAGCAGAAATTGTTATAGTCTAATGTTCAGAGAATGCTAAAGTAAAACAAGTTTGAAATTTTTACTAACAAGAATACCTAAACCTTGTATGCTAATGAGATTTTTAAATATAGCAATGAACATTGTGTTTACCAAAAGAAGATCTATTAGAACTGGTAAGAGAGCAAGACTTACATAGTTGCACAAAATTATATCAGCTACCAGGGTAAAGTAGAGAAAAGGCTATGTAGGTAAAAATTTCAGAGAGAGTTATAAAGAGAGAGGAACAGAAAGAATACAACAGAATGAGAGGACATTTTTGATGTAGGATGACTTCTTATCCTTTTTTCCTTAATTATGTCATTTTGTATCTTTTTTCCAAGTGTAATTGCTAATAGCATATCCTTCACCTTCAAAAGTGTCCTGGTTTGCATAGAAAGCATGTGATGCTTCTAATTAAAGGCAAATATAGGCTAGACATTTAGATTACATCTATAAATGCATAGTGTGTTGATAAAAAAAGGAAAAATACTATGTTCAAACATAATTTTCATACATGTTTGAAAAGACCAACAAACTGAGTAACCTCGGCTAGTAAAATGCTGTGGTTCATATCATTAAAAAATCAATTTAAGAATTAAAACAAGAAAAGACTTAAGTCTGACATGATATTGTCTTGATTCTTTTAATAAGTGTTTCATGAAATAATGATGATTCAGCTTCATCTTTAACACTGTAGTAGGAAGACTTATGATTAACTGATAGAATTTATAGAAAGGCAGATTTCAATAGATTAGAAGCAAGTACTTTCTAATAGTTAGAGCTGTTGTTAAGAAAAAATGAACTGGGGTAACTGCATGATCAATGTTTGTATGCCTAACCCTGAATTGTACCCCTCATCTTTATAATAAAAATTTTTTTTAATGAACTACTTTTAACAGTTTATGATAGTTCAATTGGAGGCTGAATTTCTGCCAGTCATGGATGAGATAGAAGGAAATCTCACTTTCCTGAAAGTCTGGTCTCAAGTACTCTCAGGATTGTATGTATCCATAATTTAAGTCTTCAGCAAATGAATAATGGGCCTCTTCTTTGAGCTCTCTGTATCACAGTAAAGGCGCATGGCCAATATCCATTTGGAGATACAGGTTCATAAATAAATAATATTTGTTATTTATAAACGCATAAGCAAATAATATTTATTAAGCACCCTCTTTATACTGGAGTCTTGCACATATAGTACTGTACTTAATCTTCATGATAATCCAATGGGAATGACACTATTAACCCTTTCGAACAATGAAGGAAGGAAGATGAGATTCAGAAGGTTTTTGGTGAGCCCAAAGTTACTCAGTCAAAAACTGAGAGAACTGGGATTCTAGTAACTATCCTGTGAAACCAGTCTATTCAAGGTAATTTTTGTTTTGTGCTCCTAACACCCTAGCAGTGTACCCTCCTGGGATAAGTGCCAAAATGTTGTGTTTCATCTTTTTTTGTATTTCCTTTAAAATTAGCACAGCATAGCTGTTTGCTGCAGAAAATTAAGTATCAGATGATACCAGAGGAACATGCTCTAGGGTGTCTTTCTCTCCCCCTCTGTGTGTGTGACCTCTTTTGGTGATACAGCTCCTTTCTCACTCTTACAGCTAAAATTAAACCAATGGAAAGTGTTTGCCTCAAAGTACATGTTCTCTTAGTGAAACACAACTGGGCTTAAAGGTCAATAGATTAACAAGGAAACACAGATAGTGTTCCTTATCTGGTAAGTAGAGTGATGTTACCAGCATTGGCATTTGTGGAATGAGAAGAAAAGAAGTTTGAGGGGTAATGTGACTGAGACCAGGAGTATCAGATGAGATAAGAGGAAAATGGGGCGGGGGGAGATAAATAAAGCAAGGCAGGTGTTTGAAAGCCATACAGGCAAATAACAATCCAGAGAAGAGCAATAATATGGTTAAAAAAAAAAAAACCATTTGCCCTAGAATCTCTGCAAAATATAAGTAATGTCAAACTTCGTAGGTATGCAACATTTATGCTTTATAGGACATTTCACTACCTCATTGGATTATCATGATATTTGTGGAAAATGGACATAATTGCCCCCATTCTACCAAAGAGATAACTAGGCTCCAGACACATGGGTGACACACCAACATCCATAAATCAGGAACAGTACATTGATACTGTTTTCCCACTACATTTTTTTTGTTTCACAAATACAGTATCTGATCCTTTGAAGAACATTTTGTCTGTCTGACAGAAAATTGCATATAAAGATAAGAGTTTGACTCATTATAGAAATTCCAAGTCCAAAATTATTAATAAAAATATGTAGTTTCCATCTCTATATTTACATCATACATTTTTAGGGGATTAGTGTTTGTTTTCTCTGTGTATGATTATTCTAAGTAAATAATTCCATTGGTGATTCCAGGTTAAAGTTTTAGGGACTCTATAATGAAAAAGAAATTTGAAAGGAAGTAGAAGACTATCTCTCAGTCAGGCTCTTGACCCACTCATTCAAGGGTGATCTATCTCTGGGCTGTCAAACCAATCTTGACTGGTTTTGAGTTTTGCTATTGAACCAAATCATCTACAGTATTCCACACTGGGGATCAAAGAAAGTCACACTTTTCCTGTCAAGATCAGCTTTACAGAGCAAAAAAGGCAGTTGGACTGCTTTTACAACTAAGAAATACACCAGGCAGTATGACTTGCTGAGTTGAGTCATGTGGTTCCCAGCAATATTTTTTTCTAGATTTTAGCCCTAAAACATCTTGTAAATATCAACATAAATAGCAGTATACAGAAGATAAAGTTGATAGTAATTTTTACCTGTTCCCTTGCAAAGGAAAATAAAATGGAATTATTGGCTTAAGCATTGACCAAGAAACATGGCATAATAAACTTTGTGAGAGTGCAGTTCTCTTTTGTAATAAGACGAATGGAATCAAATTAAAAGAGTTTTGTTGTTGTTGTTCCTGTCGTTTTTTGGTGTATTGTGATTTTTCTGAGTTTATTCTGTTGTGTGTTGCACTTTCTCAAGTTCTTCACATGGAATCATTTGGGAATCAGCAGGGCTTACCAAGCCGAGTTACATTGTTAGAACTAGAGCATTGGAAGTATTAATATGCTTTATGAAAGCTTTCAAGGGACACTGGGGATGAGGATAAGGGATGTAGCTTTATCTTGGCATAATCCTATAATGGCCTTTCCACATGCATGAATGTATTACAAGCAAACACAAAAACACTTATTCTCATATTGTATTGATTCAGAGATTATGGAGGAAACTGCAAATTGCCCATCAAAATGTATTCTCCCTTTCTATAAAATTAGCCAATGGATGCATTGCTACACTGTGTTTTCTGGCCTCCCATAAGCTTAGCTATAGCTATAGCCATGAGACTAATTTCTCACAAACGGATGTTAGAGGAAGCGATGTCTGCTATTTCTAGGTCTGAATTTTAAACATTCGATGTGACCTCTCTGCACTGCTGGCTAGTACTTGAGGAGTGACAGCACCCTGTATTTGACCATGCAAGCTTGGAAAATGCCCAGATAATGGTAGATCTACCCCTCCAGCCAAAACTGGTTACATTTTATTTGAAGGCAAAATGGACTTCTATCTTCTTTAGACCACTGAATTTGGGGCCATTGGGGCCATTCTGTTACAGCAATGTAACCTTTACCCTAAATAAAACAGAGGTCGACTTAAAGTTCATCAGCTGTCTGTTAATGTCTCCATAAAGGAAAATGTATCAGCTTACATAAAGGCAACGATTCAAGCAGCAGTAGTATTTCCAACTTATTGTCAGATTCAAATAGAACTCAGTCTTCAGAGCGCATATAGTGTATGTATAAAAGGTACCCTGATTCCTTGTCGAATTTTTGTTGTGTGTTTTTTTTTTCCTTTTTGCCCGCTAGAACTATGTCCACTTTGAAACATAGAGCTCTTGGTTTGTTTTATTTTCCATTCCTGGGTGTGTAGCGGCCATCTGTTCTTAGACTCTATGCTGTATTTTGCCAGATGCTAGGAACAGTACAGTGAGCCAGTCTTCAATGGAGACATTAACTCAATTGAAGGCGATGGCATAGAACATTATTTTATAATGAGTTTTCTTTAAATGAGTATGTGCCAGGTATTTTTTAGCGGAAGGACAGGAATGTCCTGGAGTTAGAAAAGTGCTGAGGTCCCATTACTTACATGTAAGATCTGACAAATCACTTCTTGTGCTTTAAATTTCATCAGGCAAGGTAATTCAACAAACAGTTTTCCGTTATCTACTCAGTGTTGAACACTGTACTAGAAGCTACATGGATACATGGATTAATAAAATACAAACTCTGTCATAAAGAATTGATATATATATTACAACTTGTCCAGCAGAAGCACATGTCAATCACCATTTCCCAACTCTGGCATTAAAACCTGATCCCTGTTAGCCTATTCCACTTTTTTTGTTCTTCATAGCACTTTTTTCTAACTGTTTAGCATATTATATAATTTACTTATCATATTTATTATTTTGTCTCACTACTACCACGACCAATTGAATTTAACCTCCAAAGGGCAAACTTTTTCTGTTGTTCACTGTGTTATCCCAAGAAGCTAAAACAGTGCCTGATATAGCAGGCCCTCAATAAGTATTTCTGGAATAAATGTCATCCAAAAGGGTGACAGATTCAAGCACTAGTGTTGCAGTGCAGATATAGAATTTATTGGGAGAAAAATTATAAGTAGAGACATGGTAGGAGTGTGAGCAATCATCCGAACTCTATGATCCTGCAGCTCAGACAAACCATAAACGATCTTTATGTCTCAAGGCTAACTTCTAGTAGAGAGGGTTCCCCATCTCATAATGAATTTATGTAGCTATGAGACTCCCTGGTCGAAGATGAAGCCAAGTTAGAAAGGGATGCCTGCTGAGCCTGTTACTAGCATCCAGTTTTTTGGTAAATCTAACTCAAACCTACTGAGCCAACTCTTGGCCAAGCTACCAAATGAGAAGGATATGAGACTTCAGAGCTATCCCAAACTTTCTCACACAAATAAATAAATAACAAATCAAAGGATGAATTCGGTATCCATAATCCACTGGTACTTGAGCAATGGATTTTAGTCTTCAGTGGGGCTATTTGAGGAAAAAAGAGAAAGAGTCAAGGAATACTAACCACATCCTATTTCCTGGTCTCATGGTAAAGATCAGCTGCCTTTTCTACCACCATGGACTATTTGGTTGTTTTGGGGTTTTTTGGGGAAAAGTCCCATTTAACTGCCAAGATATTATGTGCCCATGCTTAATGCTTGTCTTAGAGAACTAGCAAAATACGATGCTGACAGTGATGCTTTTTATTTTATTCTAGAAACTTCAGTGATCTACCAATATAACAAGAAAGATAGCGGGGACTTTATCTGAAGATGTTATGATACCAGATCAAAGAAAAATGGTGACCTATGTAAAAATAAGATCAAAAGGAATGACTTTCATTTTGATTTTCAGAAATCAAGGAATAAAATATATACTGAAGCCCATGAATGATTTTCAGTGAGTTTCATGCCGGTTTAGATTATAGACATGAAAAATTGTTTCCATTCTTTCTACTAATATCAAATTTGAATTTTTCACTTTCTCCTTTTTTCTAGATTCCCCATTTCAATCTCCACCATTAAATTTTCTATTATGGTTGGGAAAAGTAGCTATATTACCAAAAAAAAATCTGGAGGCAGCCCTTTTATTTACAGGGACAGAAGGGTATAATTTGTAGGAGAAAGAAAGTTTTTCAAAAAAATAATTCAATGAACCTACTTTGCTGCAAAAAATAAACAGCCTCCCCCAAGACATTATGTGGAAGTTGAGTGTAAAACAGTAAGATAATAAAGTTGGAAAATTAAGTTCCTATTGGCCGCACAGGAGGGAGAATAAGGGGAGGGACAAGTGAACAATAAGATGGTGTGAGAAGGGCCTGTGGGAAGAAATGAGTACCAGCAACATAGTGGAGGTGTCAGTCAATAGGGGATATGACCGGTGAGCATATTCCTGTGATGGGAGAGGCTCCATTCATTTCCACTGCACTAATATCTGACATAGAATTTGAAATTAAGTTTTACTTTATTGATTACATGACCTCACTACCACAAATCTTTAGTGAAAAATATTCTTTACACAAATAGCCTTGTATGAGTGCTAAAATTATTTTCTTCTCTGTGCTATAATGACCCTCCACCATCATCAGACTTTCAGAAAAGACTCTTCCACATCCTGCATCTTGAGTTAGTGGTACATAAAAGTAATGAAAATGAAGGAGGGGTGAATGAAGAAAGCAGATGCTGAGAAGGATTGGTAAACTATGAAGCAGAATGATCTGACCATAAGCATATAGAAATTGGTGAGATTTCCTACAGAGATGTGATCCATGTGGTGGGATATGAAAGTAAGGGGCAACCGCTGAGGATTAGAAGACATACTGGCTTTCTGCACTGCCCTGGGCATCTCCTCTGGGTTGTTGTGAGAGCTGGTGCACACTTACCAACATTCTGAACCAAAGAATACCCAAGATTTAAGCTAGAAGTGCATCCTTATCGTGGTTACAAAACAGTAGCTGAATGAGCATGGAGTGCTGTCACAGAGTGCTCTGGGAATGTTAGCAGCCACTTCCCTACAAGACCAGTATTGGGGTATAGTTTTAGAAGGTTTTCCTGAAAGCTTAGCCCACAACTTGTAACTATCGTCTTCCAAATGATTCCATGTGCAGTATTTCTCATATATCTGGGTAGAGTAGATTCTGTTGTTTCTGATTAAGAATCTTAACAAATATAACATCCTAGCCCTGAACTTTTTACATAAAATAAATCTCTGCTTGGTTAAGGCCTGTTCATTAGGCATCTGAGGAGGCAGAAGCCCTGGTCAATGTGTTCCTACAATAGGCAGACACTGCAGAAACGATTAGAGATTCACATGTAAAAAAAAAAAATTTTTTTTATATTCCATATTTTTTATTATGATATTGTAGGGTACAGTTAAGGGTTAGGTATACAAATATGCTTCGTTCAGGCACCCTTGTTGGTAAGAGGTTTCTCCCCCTCCCCAGACAGATATTTACTACCATTAATCCCATCACCCTACCCCTCCCCTCCCAATAGTTTCCCACCACTGTCAGTCATTTTCTTATGGTAATACGTTGGATGATCAAGGTCTACTATATGAGGGAGAACATGTGATACTCAGTTTTTTGTTTCTGTGAGAGATCGCTCAGTATTATAGACTCTAGTTCCATCCAGGTTGCTGAGAAATTCATGATTTTGTTCTTTTTTATGGCTGCGTAGTATTCCATTGTGTATATGTACCACATTTTTTTAATTCAGTCCTCTTTTGACGGACAGCATGGTTGCTTCCAGGTTCTTGCTATTGTGAACAATGCTGCAATAAACATACGTGTGCAGGTTGTTTTTTATAGAGTGACTTGAGTTCTTCAGGGTATATTCCCAGTAGGGGGATCGTGGGGTCATATGGGATGTTGATATTTAAAGCTTTTAGGAATTGCCACACTGCTTTCCACAGAGGTTGCACTAGTTTATACTCCCACCAACAGTGTAGAAGTGTTCCCTTTTTGCCACACCCTCTCCAGCACCTGTTATTTTTTGAGTTATTGATAATTGCCATTCTGACTGGAGTTAGGTGGTATCTCAGAGTGGTTTTGATTTGCATCTCCCTGATGATTAGTGGGGTTGAACATTTCTTCATGTGTCTGTTGGCTGTTCGGATGTCTTCCTTTGAGAAGTGTCTGTTCATATCTTTTTCCCATTTTATAATGGGGTTGTTTGTTTTTTTCTTTTCCGCACGTTTGAGTTCCTTGTAGATCCAAGATGTTAAGCCTCCCCAAATCATTTTACAAAGCTAACATCACACTGATACCCAAGCCAGGTAAAGACCCAACAAAGAAAGAGAACTACAGGCCAATATCTTTGATGAACATAGATGCTAAAATTCTCAAAAAGATCCTAACAACACATCTCAAAAATCATCCATCATGACCAAGTAGGCTTCATCCC
>CAUYQG010057285.1:0-31291 GCA_963574415.1 Tarsius wallacei | reverse complement strand
AATAGGATTGGTGTCAGTTATTCCTTGTATGTTTTGTAGACTTCTGCTAGAAAGCCATCTGGTACAGGGCTTTTTTTTGTAGGTAGTTTTCCGTTGACATAGTCAATTTCCTGGATTTTATTGGTCTATTTAGGGTCTCAATTTCTTCTTGTTTCAACCTGGGGAAGTTGTGTGATGTCAGAAAATCCTCCATTTCTATGAGGTTTTCAAGTTTGTTTCCATACAAGTGTACATAAGTAGTCTCTGATAATCTTTTGTGTTTCTTCAGGGTCAGTTGTGGCTTCATCTTTTTTGTTTCTGATTGTGTTTATTTGGGCTTTTTCTCTCCTTTTACTGGTCAGTCTAGCTAGGGGATCATCAATCTTGTTTATCCTTTCAAAGAACTAGCTTTTAGTTTCATTGATATTTTGTATTATCTTTTTGTCTTCTATGTCCCAGATTTGGGCTTTTCTTTT
This sequence comes from Tarsius wallacei, assembly GCA_963574415.1. Classification (NCBI taxonomy): domain Eukaryota; kingdom Metazoa; phylum Chordata; class Mammalia; order Primates; family Tarsiidae; genus Tarsius; species Tarsius wallacei. Next base: position 30,836 of record CAUYQG010057285.1, on the reverse strand, counting down.
GGTGATTTGGGTTCTTCTGCTGAAGTTAGGGTTTTGGTAGTCTTGTTTTTTCCAGCTTCCTTAGGGGTCTTTTTAGGCTGTTAACTTGTGATCTTACCATTTTCTTCATGTGTGTTTGTAGAGATATGAATTCCCTTTTTTCTACTGTTTCCATGGCGTTCCAGGGGTTTTGGTAAGACGTTTCTTCATTTTCATTTGTTTCCAGGTATCTTTTTAATCTCTGTTTTGATTTCCATGCTGACCCAGGAGTTGCTTAGCATCATGCTGTTTAGTGCCCATGTATGTCTTTGTGGGTTTGGGGGGAACTTTGTTGGTGTTGCTTTATTTTTATTCCACTGTGGTCTGAGAAGGTGCATGGCAGAATTTCAATCTTATGAAATTTGTTTGTGCTTGATTTGTGGCTGAGGATGTGGTCAATCTTAGAGTACATTCCATATGGTGATGAGTAGAATGTATATTCTGTGGTCATTGGGTGGAGTGTTCTGTAGGTATCAATTAAGTCCATTTGGTCAAGGGTCAGATTGAATTTCCGGATCTCCTTGCTGATTTTTTGTCTTGATGATCTGTCTAGGGTTGTGAGTGGGATATTAAAGTCCCCAACTATGATAGTGTTAGAGTCAATAATTTTTTTAAGTTAGCCTAAAATCTGCTTTATAAAAGTTGGTGCTCCTATCTTGGGTGTATATATGTTTAGGATTAATATTTCTTGTTGATGGATTGAATCTTTTATCATTATATAGTGACCTTCTGTATCTTTTTAAATTTTGGATAGTTTAAAGGGTATTTTGTCTGATATTAAGATCGCAACTCCTGCTTCCTTTTGTGTTCTGTTCATCTGATATTTTGCTTCCCAGTGAGATGAGTCTCTTGGAGACAGTATATTGCTGCTTCATAAAGTTTTGTCCATTTGCCATTCTATACCTTTTCAGTGGTGCATTTAGTTCTTTCACATTCAGGCTAATTATTGAAATGTGAGAGTTTATCCTTCTCATGTAGTTCTTATAGAGTTGTTCTTGCTGTTTGTTTTTTGTCTTTCTTTTGATTTTGAGGTTGATTCATGCATGTGTTCAATCTTTTTCCATGTATTCTTGTGAAGAATGGTGTCGTTTTTTCTCCCCATCTTCTGTGTTTAATACTTTCTTAAGTGTTTCCTGTAGAGCTGGTCTAGAGGCAGCATAAGTTCTTAAGGATTGAATGTCTGGGAAAGATTTTAATTCTCCTTCACTGATGAAGTTTGGCTTAACTGGGCAGGTTATTCTTGGTTGAAATTGTTTATCTTTGAGAACTTTAAAGATTGGGCTCTAAGCTTTCCTAGCCTGAGGTGTTTCTGTAGATAAAATTGCTGGTATTCTAATTTGTCTTCTCCATTAGGTAGTCTGATCTTTTTCATTTGCTGCCTTTAGGAGTTTTTCTTTTATACCTACTGTGTTTAGGAGAATTACTATGTGTCAAGGAGTTGGTCTTCCATTTGTTATCTTGCAAGGGTTCTCTGAATCTCTTGTGCTTGAATGGTCACCTCACTGATGGAATGAGGGAAGTTTTCCTGAATAATTTCATGGAATATTTGTTCTAGGGTGGTCTCTGTCTGCCTTTCTGCCTCAGTAAGTCCAATTATTCAAAGGATTGGCCGCTTGAAATAATCGCTCATCTCTTGAAGGTTTTGTTCTGTCTTTTTAAGCTTCTTTCTATGTTTTTGACAGTTTGAGTTAGTTCTATATTTTGGTCCTCACACTCTGAGATTCTTTCTTCTACTTGGATATTTCTGTTTTCCATGCTTATCTGTTTGTTATTTATTTTATTCACTGTATTCTTTACTGCTGTTATCTATTTTATCAGCTCTTTCCTATTTTCAGCTTGTCTCCCCTCAATTCTTTTTATTTTCTCTATTAATTTCTTGATATCTGGGTTTATAGTTTATGACCAGTCATTCTGGGGGCTCTTCATTGTTTGCATTCCGAAATCTATTTTCTCAGTGTCTGACCTCCCAGGGGTCTGTGTTAGACCCATATTCTTCTTTTGGTTTTTCTTCATTTGTGTAGATTTTTCTCCTTCCCACCTTTTTTACCCCTTCTTCTTTAATTTTATTGTTCAGGGATGGCAGGGTTGCTTTTACTTCTGTTTGCTTAATTTCCTATTTTTCTTTATGTGGATCCTCTGGCTTTGTTCAATTCTGAATCTGGACTGTGGGTGGGGGCCTGTACTATGTTCACTTTTGAGATTTAATTGAGTGGGGAGCTGTGATTCAAAACCTATCTGCAGATACCAGCATTCACCGACAGGTGTATGGGTACCCTGTAACCCACTTCCCACTGCCTTACAATCTGTCCATGCAGTGGGGGTATAGGTTTGCTCCCTGGAAGCAAAATAAGGTAAGAAAAAGGAAAATAATGGAAAAAGGAAGGAGGGAGAGCAAGAGGACATTGGAGGGAGAGAAGCATAAGATGGAAAACAGACAGACGTACCAACTAACAAATGAAAAGAGACACAAGGACAGAAAATATTTTTTTTAAAGTAAAACATACAGATAATTTTACGAACATACAGTCCAACAAAAAAATCTGCCTATTGATGTACTCTTCCCGTACACAAACAGGAAGTCTAAAGAATAGAAAAAACATCAGTAAAATAACAGAAACAAAGCAAGTACAACAACATTATCAAAAAAAGAAAGAGAAACAAAACTAAAACAAAAAAACAATCAAAAATGAGCAAAATGAACAGACAAAAAATAAAAATAAAAACAAAATCAAGTAACCAAACTCGCTCTCAGGTCATTCCTGGAAGCCCAATATCCTTTCACTTATGATCTCTAGCCCCTCCCCTCTGCTCTCAGTGCAGGCAGATAGGTTTGCTTATAGCTTGGGTCAGATACCCCAGGCCGACTAAGGAAGAAAGGTGTTTCAGATCTGGACTCACCGGCTTGCTGGCTGTCAAGCTTGCCACTCAGATCTGACCTGTCTGTGTCTGATCCAGCATGGGGACGGGGGAATTTTGTCTCTCCCAGTTTGATGAGATTACCTTTGGTCACAAGTTGGAGGCTGGGCAGAACTTGGCGGAACTGAGTGGGGCAATGCAGATCTTTGCCTGATCCTTAGATCCCAAGTGGGAGGCTGGGTGGAGCTGGGGAGAGCTGGGCAGGGCAATGCAGGTCTCTGCCTGGTCCTGGGACAGCAAAAATCGTTGCAGTCATTGTCTTCTCGCCTGGCATGGGGAACCTCTCTGGCTCTACCTGATCCTTTCTCTCCATTGATGAGATTCAGGGCTCCACCTGATCTGATAACAGGTGATGGTGTGGGCCAGGCATCAGGCAGTGAGAATCAGCTGGATTCGGCAGTCTTTTCTCTGAAGAGTCCCACGAGCAGTAGACGATCTTGGGCACGCCTGTGCTCCTATCTCAGGGTGGTGGGGGCTTGCAGTCACCCTCATAGGAGGACCCGAGTCTTCCCTCAGACGGACTTTCACTCTTCCATCAGTGCATGCCTATTCATGTGGAGAGTCTTTAAGGACACTGGAATTTGCGGATATTCTCAGAGTCTGAACTGTCTTGTCACCATATTAAGCTCCGCCCCCTTTATTGATTCTTATAACTGCAATTTGGCTATATATTATGCTAAATTGGGAAATTTGGAGCAAGGGTATACATTTTTTTTTGTACTACTTGTACTACTTTTGTGTAAATCTAAAATAACTTCAAAAGCAAAAGTTAAAATAAATAAGAACAAAAGAAAACCTGTTTCATGAAACTTTCTTTTAGAATCAAGATCAATTAATTAAATTGCTTTCTAAAGGCTTCACAACACAAGCCTTATTATTCTGATAACTCCACTTCTATTATCCAGATATTTGTTAATGTTTAAACTCACCTCTCACCCCCACCTCTTTGTCGTATAAAGCCTTTTCCTCAAGGGAAAATATAAAACACTTATTTTGCAATATTGATAAGACAATACTTTCTTACACTTAACATTTAAGGAAACAAAACTAAAATACACCTAAACACTTATGTGCCAAACTTACATAAGATATTATTTTCCAAATCATATTAATTCTTTTCGCTCCAAATATGTTTTTCATAATTTTCTGTTCACATGGAGCTGAAGGCCATTTTAAAATAAAGCATGGTAGGACTAACAGTCAACTAGAAAGGTTTTTCAATGCAAAGTTCCTTTGAACAACACTTTGAAATAAAAGTTGAAAAACATGAACAAGTTAATCACCTTGCCAGTGCTCTAATAAAAATGTAAATAAAAGAGCAGGATTTAATCTATTTCTTTAAAATATACTGCTCTCTGTAGAATTAAAACCCAGACATCACTGTCATGATGATTATAGCTGTTGTTTACTGATCATGTCCTACATTCCAGTCACTGTGAAAATTGTTTTACATATGTTTCTGGTTTGATTCTGAGAATCTTATGAAGCAGGTAGCAATATTATTAATATTTTTCAGATGAGATAATCAAGATAGATTTTTAATAACTCACCAAAAGTTCTTATCTAGTAAAGTCTTGACTTGATGAATCAAGTTCTGTTTGTCTCTAGAGTCAATGAGTTTTTCACTACCCCATACAACCATCTTAAGTTTCAAAACACTGGGTAATTACAAGAAAGCCATAACATAATTAATTTTACATTTTTAAATGATAAAAAACAGTGAGATATTTGAAAATTTCAATATGTGAACATTATTAAGACACCATATTTAGATATATGACGTTGTTATCTACTTATCAAAAATTTTTGGCATTTTCTAGAATCTAGAGCCAAGGGTGAATGTAAATATTTTAGATAGTGCAATGCATCATTAAACACAATAACAAAATTTTATTCTCCAATGCTTATTTTATTGGATTAAAGTAATGAGTTCTTCAGTGATTTCTCATTTGCATAAAAATTCAAAATAATTCAGGTTAATTCCTATTGGGCTGTCTATCATAAAGCAGATAAAACTATATGTAAAAAGGATATCAGGAGGAAGCATGGCTTAGTTAATGGTTAATGAAAAAACAGGTTTGCTCTTTTCTGGCTGGAAAGAATGGCAAACATTCTTAGACTCCTGTTAATTAAAAAAAATCATTAAGAGACTAAAGGACCAAGCAGGCAGAAACATTTCTGTAGATAAAAACAAAATTTTTGTGGGAGTTCCTTTACTGTTTTTGTAATTTGGCAGCTGTCATCATCTCAAAATATCATCTCACCCTAACTGTTGAAAGAAAGAATTTCTTTGATTTTCCCCTGGAGACTCCGGGATTGAAAATGGAATCTTTGTAGTTCCAGCTCCATCTCAGACAGTACCCCTCTTTTATATTTTAGTTGGCAGGAACAATTCCTAAGAAGTTAATTAAATACGTTTTGTCATTTAAACTTGCTTTTAAAATAAAAAAAGTAAAGCAAATCTAGAACATGTTTTTCTCTTTATTACCAATCTTAAGAGATTAAACATCACATTTCTTGCATCATTAATAATGAAAATTAGTTTTTGCTTGTGTCTCACATAAGACTGTAATTAGAAGTAAATAGTTAATGCCCAGATTAGAAAATCAAGTCTTACACCCCAGAAATGTGCTTTCTAGTTACAGGAAGCTAATGTGAGAAAGATTGCATGTACTGAAATTTTTATTTCACCTTTCTTGGATTTTCTTTACTATCAGTGGATTACTTTGTAAATGCTTATTACACAGTAATATATTCCTATGTTTTTTCTCCCCCAATACTAATAACATTAAATAGTATACATTTAACATTATTAGTCTTAAGTGAATATATGTAGGTACATCTGAACTTTTAATTTTATATAATTTTAAAAATCTATGAGCTAAATTATTATTTAGAATGAAGTTTTATAATTTGTTTACTGACATCAGTTTTTGATACTTAAGTTTAAAATATTTGTTTTTACAAAGGGGCCCCAAAATGACCAGAAATATTATTTGTAGAGTGGGTCCCTTGTAGTAAACTTGGAAGTTTTTTCTCTGGATCAGATGGTCAACAAATTTTTATCTGGAAGTTTTAAAAAGGTTGAGTCAGTATTTATGGAAGAAACATCTGAGTTGTGGCAAACGGGTAATTGGTTCTTCCACCACAACAACACACCTGCCTACGTTATGCTGAGTGTTCAGCAGTTTTTGACCAAAAACATCAAGACCTCCATATCCCACCCTCCTTTTTCATCTGATCTCACCTGGAGTGACTTTTTTGTTTGTTTGTTTTCCCAGATGAAAAAAAAAATCTTCATAGGGAAACATTTTACTGATGTGGAAGAGGTGAAACAACCAGCAGAAGCATTAAAAGGCTTCATAATTGACGAGTTTAAGAACCGTATGGAGCAGTGGAAAAAGCATCTCAATAGGTGCATTGCATCAAACAAAGAGTACTTTGAAGGTGGCTGAACTTTAAACATGTAATAATAAATACACATTTTTAAACAAATCAGGTTTTTTAATAGTCGCCCCTTATATACAGAAGATGAAAAACTATTTGTGGTTTTTGAGCATTATCAGCATGTTTTAGATGTGGTATTTTCATTTTATCAGTTGAACAAAAACTATCTACAGGATGAAAGTAATTCCTTGCTTGAGATGGTCATTTAGTCAAAATCACTATTTATGGATTGAATTTTTCAGATTATTTATCCAACCTCACTTTTCACTTGAAATGGTATGTATACATAAAGTGTAACTAATGAATAAATCTACTGATATAAGATAGAAGTTAGTACAGCATCTCTATTAATTGGAGGAAACAAAATCTGCTAACCAAACACAATTTAGGAATTAAGCTTCTATTGAACATAATTTTATGACAGTGTCCAAATTAATTTAAAAAAAACCTTTTAGTACAGAATCTCTATTATTTAGAGGAAACAAAGTTTGCTAACCAAACACAACTTAGAAATTAAACTTCTATTGAACTTAATTTTATGGCAGTGTAAAAATTAATTAAAAATTATTCTGTTATATTGAAATCTGATTATAAAAGTCATAATAAAAGCTAAGTTAAACAATATGGTTTTTACCATTCATCTGATGATGGTCATCTGTGTTGCTCCCATATTGTAGCTATTGTGAGTCAACCTGCAGTACACAAGATAGTGCAGATTGCAGGGCTCGCTTTTATCCACATCCTCATCAGCACTTGTTATATTTTGTCTTTTTATAATGCCATTCTAACCAATGTGCGGTGATATCTCATTGCAGAATATGTGCACAATAGAGAATACCATTCTGTCTTAAATAACATAAGCTGAGTTTGTTTGGCGAACAGGAATGAGCAAGTCATTTTTGTGCTAGGAAGAGTGCATTTAAAAATAAATGCATGCATGGTTTGGGAGAGGTCAGACTGATTTTCTGGAGCCTCAGTTTTATTACCTGTAAAATTGGTCTGTACATTAACTTTGTACTTGCTGTAAAGATCGAATTTATGAAAATGTGAAAATATTGTGGCAACTAAATGGTTAAATGATATAGGGTGTTATTATTTTTGCCCTCTTAAAGGCCTTTTTTCCCTTTTCTTGATATTTAACAACCCTTGTTCCCATTCTTTTTGGAACTTTCTCTCTGTTGGATGACAACTTATTAATTGGATAAATGATTTCCTACTAATGTGTTAATTAGTGATGGTAGACTTATTTATCTATTGGGATATTTTGGCAGGAGTCTCTTGAAGCACTCCCTTAGTCCAAAGGGATAACTAATAGTGAGAATTATAGGTATTGTGGCAGGTTAATGGGAATGATATTTTATCTCGTGGCAAGATGGGCAGGGTGAGCTATTAAGGATTCCTCAGCTCCACTGGGTAGAGGATTACCTATTTTGCCCACACAAAGGGAAGTGCCAACCTGGGGCACAACATAAGACATTTGCTGCAGGCATAATCTCATCTGATGCTCCTTGGAAAAGACAGGCAAGAGTTACAACAATTAAGTGAAAGAATGCAAAACTGGAACTCAGGTCTTCTGACTCCAAACAGTGTTCTTTATACCATAACAGTGGTAAAATATTTCACATAACTTCAAGATAAGAATGAGATACAAGCAGAAATATATATTTCAAAAAGGATTTGTGGCCCAATCACTAACCTCTCACCACTGTCTACCTGCTCTTTTTCATAGCCCTGTGGGTCCCCCTAAGAACCTCATAGCACAGTTTGGCAACCACTGTACAACACTATGCTACTGTATAACTCACTCAGCATTTCCAAAGTGTTACCCCTTAACAATAGACCTCTTTTTGTAAGAATTAGATGCATTCCATGAGATGATTGACCAATATCATCTTTCCAAGCTACCAGGAGAACTTCTGGGTCTTTAAAGCATAGTGGTTTATTCCTTCACCCGCAAAGTAACTAATCAGCTTATCCAACAAATATTTATTGAGAGTATGTCATGATCCAGGCATTCTTCTAGACACTGGGGATACACCAGTGAATAAAATCATAAAAAAATCTCTGATCTTACAATACTCGTGTTCTGAGTTATATTTAAGGATATTACTTAATATTTGCATGACCTTATTCTAGTTATTTAACCTACTTATGACCACTTTCTTCATCTGTGAAATAAATATATTAATAAGTATTACTTCCCACAATAATTATGAAAATTAAAATGTTAATATTTGCAAGATGTAGCACACAATGAACAATATATATGTTTGTTAAATTAAAAATAGTGGTAGAATACAGGCAAAAAACAAAGAAGTGAAACCTATAGAATGGTGATAAATGCTGTGAAGGAAAAGTAAGGCAGGGAAGTCATGCATATTCTTGTGGTGTTCTAGGAAACAGAAAATAAGATATTGCTGCTGGAATAGAATGAGGTAGAAGGAAAGGCAGGCAGCAGTGGTCATTGATAACATTTCCTATTTCTGTCCAAAGTGAATTGTTTTATGGCAATAGACACATACACTTTTAGGAAGCAGTGAGCTCCAACAGCAAACATTAGAAGTTGTAGGCTGCAGGGACGTTGCTAACCCTTATTAAGTACCTACAAATAGAAATTTCCTTGAGGAGAGAGATCTTCTTTAAATAAGTTATTTTCATTAAGAAAATAATAGAAAGTGACTTTATGATTGGGGTAGGGGTGTAGGTGGGTGTAAGGGATGTCACAGTTACTTTTTTGTGACTTTAGTTTCCCCTTTCTAATATGAAGGTCTACTTCAGTTGATGCTATAAAACAGATAATTCTAAAAATAATTTGTTCTGTCCAAGAAACCCACATTTGGCAGTAAGGGTGCTCTTCTTTCCAAATAGATCTAAGTTTTAAAGCTTTGTGTATCCAGATATTAGAAATACTTGACTATAATATAAGATTCAGAACTAATAAGAAAAAAATGTATTCATCTTATATAACAGAAACTTTATGCACACTGAAGAACAGATCCCCATTTCTCCCATTTCTAGACCCCTGGCAAGCGCCATTATACTGTCTGGTTCTATGAGTTTGACTTTTTTAGATACATCATATAAGTGGAATCACACAGTATTTGTCCTTCTGTTACTAGCTTATTTCATTGCGATAATGTATTCTAGGTTCATTCATGGTGTTGCAAATGGCAGAATTGCCTTCTTTTAAATGCTGAATAATATTTTGTTGTATGTGTATATCCCATTTTATTTATCCAGTCATTTGTAGATGGACAATTGGGTTGTTTCTGTATCTTGGCTGTTGTGAATAATGATGTGATGAGCATGAATGTGCAGATACCTCTTTGATATTTTGATTATATAATGAGAAGAGAGATTAATAGATCATATGGTAATTATATTTCTAATGTTTTCAGGAGCCTCCATGCTGTTTTCTATAGTGCTGTTTCCTATAGTGGTTATTGTGCACTTTAAAATATGTCAATGAAATAGATCTCATGTTAAGAGTTCTTACAAAAAAATATATTTTGTGCCTTGATTATGGTAATGGTTTCTCAGGTATGTGCATATGTCCAAACTCATTAAGATATACACATTAATGTGTTCATTTTTTGTACATATTAGATTTCAATAAAGTCAAAAAGGAAATACAAAATAATTAATTAGAAAAAAGTATTATAATATGACATATGGCTAAAATCGGGGTTATATAAAACTGTGAGTAACACATTGAAAATTAAAATTATTAAGAAATATAGCATATTATATATAAGTATGTCATTGAAAACATGTATTGATTGACTTTTCCTTAAATTTAGTTTTGTTTAATTCATTAAATTTAGCATATTAAAAGTCAGGCTCATTGAGTTTATGTGTGTTTCTTTATCTACCTATCATCCATCTATCTATCTATCTATCTGTCATCTATCTACCTATAATCTATCTATCTATCTATCTATCATTGATCTACAAATCATCCATCATCTATCATCTATAAAGGTATAGATAACAATTAATCATGTGTTTACTGTTGAGTTTGTTTTTGAAGCAATAATTAAATACTCATTCAGCAAACATTTGCCAAGCATCCTCTATGAACCAGACACTGTTTTAGGTGCTGGGATAGTGTTAGTAACCAAAACAGGCAAGAATCTTGACTTCATGAAGCTTACGTTTAGTGGGGGAGGCAGATGTAAAATAATCTGGAATAGGCATATATATTAGAATAATTTCTATGACCACCTTATGAATACACCCAACATTCCTTATGATAGTCCACATTTACCAAAACTAAAGTTATAAACAAAAGAACTAGACTCTTGAGTGTATTTACAAACACAAGAGACAAAATGGTAGCATAAATGTTACAAGTACCAAAAGTGTTATCGAGTTATCCAGATACTAATAAGCAAATCTCTAATTGTCCTCTAAGGGGAACTAAAGCTGTTTTTATTGACAGTAATGATCCTCTAGAGCTGTTCTCAGTTTCTGCAGTGTATCATGGTAAGCAAAGATTCAAAGGCTCCAAATGAAAAAAAAAATGCTGGAAGTGTCCCATGGCATCAAGGACACAGTGGGTTTTTATAGAACACCTCTAACAAGTATGCATGCATCAGGAATTGCCATTTAGACCATTGTTGGATTCTAAGTTGACTAATTGAATACAATGTATTTTGTTAAACCCTTCTCCCACCTCATTTTGAAAACCATTCGCTATAATTCAAAGAACAGGTTCATTTATGTGGCACACTTCAAATCAGATTTTGACAGAATTATTTGAAGCTGGTGAAGACTCACAAGCTCTTTTATAAGCTTTTTTAATGCCCCTTTAGCTAAAATTTCTACGTCACAATTTGCCAAAAGAAAGTAGATATAAAATGGAGAAAAATTTGATGACAGTGACATGAGTCACAAACTTGATTAAATGTTGCACCTAGAAGATAATGTCTTATTGAAATTATTAAGACAATACTCAGAACAATTTTTTTGGAGCTGTATCCTTGCTGCTCAGACTTTATCATACTCATCTCTTTTGCATGTATAATCAGTTTCACAAGTCAGTCCAATCAATGTGGTCATCTTAGTGAAAGGAGAAAAAAATACAAAATAAAATTTAAAAGATTAGAAATAAAAATGATTCCACCAACATAAAACTAATTCTGATAATACCTATTCAAGTAGTGGGTGCATTAACAGGCTATTAAAAACAACAGATTTTTACCGGTTGAAAAAACATCAACCCTCCTCACTGTTATAAAGTAAGTATTGCAGTGAATCGTGCAGATCAAAGCAATTTCTCCTTGAAAGACAGCTTTGTAAATGTAGTGTAACTGGTAGAATCACAAGACAGATAATGTGACATTACTGCAATATACAAACATGTAATTGAATTTTGTGTATCTTTACTTTTCTAGCAAATTATTTTTAAAGAGGTTTACAAAATTATACTTTTATGATAGAGTGGGTGTTTTTTAAAAAGTTTCTTCACCACTGCCTGAATCTATAATCAAAATGCTGCAATTTTTTTTTCAAATAGAAAACTTTACACATTGAACATTTCTTATGCACTTGCCATGTGACTAGCATTGTGATGGGCACTGGAGATACAGAGGAATATGTGCACTCTTCTCACAGGGAGCTTATAGTTGAATGATTTGTTGCAGATATCATGGTCTACAAACAAACAGCATTGTAGATATCATCTAGTAATTTGATTGAATGCAAGATGTTAGACCCAACTCCAGATTCATTTCAATCAACATGTTAACAAGATCTCCAGGTGACTCATGTGCACATTAATGTTTGAGAAGCACTAGTTGAATGCAGTTGATCAGGGCTATGGAATGGATGTCTTGAGATTGGTGGTGGTCTGTCAGCTGGTCATGACAAAATAAAAATGGAAATTAAGAACAAACGTTTAGAATTTTTTGTAGCAACTTGACATTGCTGCAACATCAAATGTGATAGAAGGGCTTGAATTTATTTATTTATTTATGTATTACTTATTTATTTATTTTAAGATGTTGGGTACAATTCAGGATTAGGTATACAAAATTGTTATTGCACAGGTAAAGTTTGGGCCTGACTTCAGTTCCCATTTCACCTGGTTTGAGATTAGGTACCCTTATTGATGAAGTGTATCCCCTCTCCCCTGGCAGTGTTCTGCTACTGCCAATCCCTTTCTTATAGTATTATGATAATTGTTCAGGGTCCACTTGTGAGTGAGAACATGTGGTACTCTGTTCTATGTTTCTATGATCTATCACTCAGTATCATAGACTCTAAATCCATTCAAGACGTTGTAAATTCCATATGCTTGTCCTTTATGGCTGCATAATTTTATTTGTATATCTGTACCACATTTTTTTATCCAGTACAGTTTCAGTGGGCAGCATGATTGCTTCAATGTTTTTGCTATTGTGAATACTGCTGTAATAAACATGCGTGTGCAGGCATCTTTTTGTAGAGTGATTTAAACTGCTTCAGGTATATTCACAGAAGGGGGATTGCTGGATCACATGAAATGTCAATTTCTATTTTTTCTTTTAGGAATTGCCACACTGTTTTCCATAGATGTTGAACTAATTTGCATTTCCACCAACAGTGTAGAAACATTCCCTTTCTCTACATCCTCACCAGCATTGGTTGTTTTTTGTTTTATTAATAATGGCTATTTTTACTGTAATTAGAAATCGGGGATATCCAAATAGAAAAAGAAGTCAAATTATCCTTCTTTTCTGTTGATATGATCCTATACCTCAAAAATCCAAGAGAATCTGTCAAAAAACTCCTTGCACTGATAAAAGGTTTTGTTAAACTCTCAGTGTACAAAATAAACTTGTAAAACACAGTCTCATTCTTAAACATCAAAAACAAACAGAGAACCAAATAAAAGCACAATCCCATTCACAATAGCCATGAATAAAAGAAATACCCTGACATCTTCCCAACTAGAGAAGTTAAAGACCTTTACAACAAAAACTACAAAACATTGCTAAAAGAAGTCAAAGATGAAATGGAAAAATAGTCCATGTTCATGGATTGGAAGAATCAACATTGCTAAGATGTCCATCCTACCAAAGGCAATCTACAGATTCAACGCAATACCCATTAAATTGCCAACATCATTATTTTCAGACCTGGAAACAATAATAAAGACATTCATATGGAAACATAGACATTCACAAATAGCCAAAACAAACCTCAGCAAAAGAAACAAAGGAGGTATCACACTTCCAGACCTTTAACTTTATTATAAGCTACAATAATCAAAGCAACCTGGTATTGGTAGAAGAACAGGCATATAGACCAATGGAACAGGATAGAGATTTCATAAGCAAAACCTCAATTTCTCAATCAACTCTTCTGCAAAAGAGTCTCCAACAAGCACTGGGTAGAGGAGAACCTATTCAGTAACTGGTGCCAGGACAACTGGCTAAACACTTGCAGAGGAATGTCTGTCACCATTCAAATAAACTCCAAATATATAAAAGACCTAAATGTAAAACCTCAAACATTAAGAATCTTAGAAAACGCAGGCGATACCCTTATGGAAATTGTAATAGTCAATCAATTCCTGATCAAAACCCCAAAAGCCCATGCAATAAGAGATAAGATTGACAAGTGGGACCTCATCGAACTGAAATGTTTCTGCAAAGCAAAATAAACCATCAAGAGAGTGGGGAGACAGCCCACAGAAAGGGAAAAAATATTTGTCAACTGCATATATGACAAAGGCCTAACACAGGATCTGTAAGGAACTCAAACATGCTCAAAGAAATAAAAAACATTTCTATTAAAAAGTGGACAGGCCGGGCTCGGTGTCTCAGCCTGTAATCCCACGCTTTGGGAGGTCGAGGTGAGTGAATTGCTTGAGCCCGCAGGTTCTAGACCCGTCTGGGCAACTTGGCGAGACCTCATCTCTACAATAAATCAAAAATCAGCCGGGCGTGGTAGTGCATGCCTGTAGTTCCAGCTACTTGGAAGACTGAGGCGGAAGGATTGCTGGAGCCCAGCAGGTCGAGGCTGCGGTGGCCGGGAGCGGCCACTGCACTCCAGTCTGAGTGACAGAGTGAGACTACAACTCAAAAAAAAAAAAAAAAAAAAAAGGTAGGCAAAAGACTTGTATAGACACTTCTCAGAGGAACAGGATATTTTTTAAATGACCTAGCAATTTGAAAAACAAAAAAGTCAAACAGAACTGAGAAGAGACATATAAATGCAATAACTGTTAAAAGACATAGGGATTCAAAGCTTTTTTATTGGAATTTTAGCAAAACAAACCATATCTCTCTTCAGAATTCTCATACATGCTATTTTCATAATCTGAAATGCTTTCCCCCAGATTTTCACATTGGTAGATGCCTGGTCCCTTCTCATTATTGAGATTGAAGTTTAAATGCTTTAATCTTGATGAGACTTTCTGTGGTGCCTATTCATTATTGTATCTCTCAGCCAACAATCTATCCTTAGTTTCTTATAATGTTAAGTCTGAAAAGCAACAACAAAACAAAACAAAACACTACCTATCTCAGATTTTTTGACACTCCTGAAGAGAATGAGGTTCCACTAATTGTATGCCCTCCTGTGAGTTTAGAAAAGCAGAAAAGAGACAGAGGGCTCTTTCTGTTGCCACTTCTCTTGGCAAACAAAATACTAGATTGAGAAGCATTTGCAGTAGCTGGACTCAGATTTCGAGTGGCTAATCATCTATTTCATGGGTGGCAAGAGGCGATGATGATAGCGGTAGTGGTCGTTGTAGCAACAGTGGCTTTGTGATCTCTGCATCACAGCTGTAATGATGTTCGCTGTCTCTTTTAGTGTTATTTAAATAATGGATTTATTTAGATGTAATTCACATACCATAAAATTTATACTTTGACAGTGTTCAGTTCACTTGGTTTTAGTATATACGTTCTGAGTTATGCTTCCATCACCACGATTTATTCTAGAATACTTTTGCCACCCCCACAAAAATCTTTGTACATGCTAGCAGTTACTTTCCATTCTCTCTACTTCTCAGCTCTAGTCTAATTTCTGTCTAGGGATTTTTTTCCTTTTCTGAACATTCTGTATAAATGGTATCACAATACGGCCTTTTTATTTAGCTCCTCTCATTTTTAAATTGCTAAATACTACTGTATTCCATTGTATGAATACTTTACCTTTTGCTTATCTATTGACCAGTTGAGGGACACTGGGTTATTTCTAAGTTGTGGCTTTTAGAATAATGCTCCTGTGAACATTCTTGTAAAAGGTTTTTTTCTGTGGATACATTTTTTAAATTCCTTGGGATATACATCTGGAAGTGGATTCAATCGGCCATGTGGTAATTATGCGTTTAAATTTTGAGAAACTGACAGATTCTTAACAAAGGCAGCTACATTTTACATTTTTATCAGCAATGTACAAAGGTTACAATTCTCCACATCTTCTTTAACATTTACTTTGGCCCATCTTTTTGATACTAGCTATTCTAGTGAATGTGCAACATTTCTCACGGCAGTTTTGATTTGCATTTCCCTGATGACTAATGATGAACATCTTTTTAGGTGCTTATTGGCTATTTGTATATCCTCTTTAATGAAATGTCTGTTCAGATAATTTCTCTATTTTCTGAATGGGTCATTTAACTAGTTGTCTTATTATTGTTGAGTTGTAAGGGTCTTTTGTGTACTTTGGCCACAAGAACCTTATCAGATATGTAATGTGGAGATATGTTTTCTCATTCTGTGAGTTCCTTCTTCACTTTCTTCATTATAGCTTTTGAAATACAAAAGTTTAAATTTTGATGAAATCCAATTTACCCAGGTTTTCTTGTGTCACATTTTTAAAAATTTCATATCTAAGCAACCATTTTTTTATACCAGGTCATGAAGATTTACACCTATATTTTCTTCTAAAAGTTTTATTGTTTGAGCTCTTACATTTAGGTATTTGATGCATTGGGTTAGTTTTAGTGTAGAGTGTTAGGTAAGAGTGTAAATGCGTTATTTTGTATGTAGATATACAGTTGTCCCAGCATCACGTTTAAGTGTGATTTTAACAATTAATTGACAAATAATAATTATATATATTTATGGGCAGAATGTAATATTTTGCTATACCTATACATTGTAAAAAGATTAAATCAAACTAATTAAGATATCACCTCACCTACTTATCTTATTTTGTGGTGAGAATGTTTAAAATGTACTCTTTTAGCAATTTTGAAATAAAAAAACATATTGTTATTAAGGATGGTCACCATGTTGTGCAATAGATTACTAAAACTTTTTCCTCCTCTTTAACTGAAACTTTCCACTGTTTGACCAATATCTCCCCTTTTCCCATTCCCACCCTCAGCCTCTGTTTAGCACCATTATACTTTGTGTGTCTATGGGTTTGACTTTTATAATAGTCTACACATAAATGATATCATAAATAATTGGTATATCTGCTCAGCACCATTTTAAAAACATTTCTTATCACTTGATTGAACTATCTTTGTGGTTTGTGCAAAATTAACTGGCCATAAGTTTATGGACTTATTTCTGGACTCTCAATTCTGCTATATTTAACTGTATATGTCTACACTTTTGCTAGTAGCTCACTGTCTTGATTTTATAGCTTACAGTAAGTTTTGAAATGAGTCCACTGACTTGTTCTTCTCAAGATTATTTTGGCTATTCAAGGTTCCTCGTTTTTCAATAGAAATTTTAGAATCAGCTTGTCAATTTCTGCAAAAAAAAAGTAATATGGGATTTGATAGGGATTTATTTGAATCTGTTGGTCATTTTTTATAGTATTGTCATCATTTATATTGTGACAGACATTACGTAAGATGTATCCCCTTAAAATTTTTTAAGTATACAGAACAGTATTGTGAACTATAAATGTAATGTTACCCAGATGTCTCTAGAACTTTTTTATCTTGCCTGATTAAAGCCCTGTACCTATTGACAGCAATAATTTTCTTCTCCACAACCCCTGGCAACTACCATTTTACTTTTGGTTTTTATGATTTTGACTACTTTAGATTAAATAGTCCACTATTCACATAAGAGGAATAATGCAGTATTTGTCCTTATGTTTCTTGCTTATTTCACTTAATATAATATCCTCATATTAAACCATGTTGCAGCATATGACAATATTTTTTTCTTTTTTATGGTTAAATATTATATATATATGTATATGTCTTATATATCGATATATATAGTATCACTGTACATGATATATGTATAATTTGAAAAGATATATGCATGATATGATAGAAAAAAGGTTAAATTTATACAGCTTTGAAATGAGGAACTATGAACTCACTGACTTGTTCCTTTCAAAATTATTTTTGCTATTCAGCATTCCCTTTTGTCTAGGTAAATTTTAGGACCAGTGTGTCATACATATAATATATATTTGAATATATATATTATATTCATATGTATATATAATCACTCTGCTGAGTCTTTCCTTGATGTGTAAAAGCTTTTTAGTATGATATTATTTGATTTGTCTAATTTTGATTTTGTTACCTGTGTTTTACGGTTATCATAGCCAATAAATCATTGTCAAAAAGTATTATGAAGATTTTCTTCTATTTTTCTTTGAAAATATTTATAGTTTCAGCTTTTACATTTAAGTATTTGAGTCATTTGGAAGAATTGTATTGTGTATGGTGTAAAAATGTGTCTAATTTCACTTTTTTATTTTTATCTTTATATATGTAGGGAGTACAATGGCATATTTCTTACAGTCATCTATTAGGTAGTAATGTACCCATCACCCGAGTAGTAAATATTGTACACAATAGGTAACTTTTCAACCCTCATTCCTGTTCCATACTACTACCTTTTGTAATCTCCAATGGCTATTATTCCACTCAATATTTTCATGTGTGTTTGTTCGTTATTTCCCAATTATAAGCGAGTACATGCGGTTTTTGATTTTCTATTTGAATTATTTTACTTATGATAATGAACATATTCCATTTATGCTGCTGCAAAATCCTAGATTTCATTCTTTTTTATGGGCTGAGTATTATTCCATTGTGTGTGTGTGTGTGCGAAAATTAATACATTTTCTTTATTAAGTTTGCCATTGATGGACAGTTAGGTTGATTTCATATCTTTGGTATTGTGAATAGCTCTGTGATAAACACACAAGTGCAGGCATAATTTTTATATAATTATTTATTTGCCTTTGTATAGATATACAGAAAGGGGATTGCTAAATGGAAGGGTGGTTCTGTTTATTTATTTAGAAAATCTCCATGCTGCATTTAACAAAGGTTGTACTAATTTAAATTTCCACCAACAGTGTGCTAGCATTCTCCTTTTTCCACATTCTCACCTACATCTGTTGTTTTAGAATTTTTATAATAACCATTTAGACTATTATAAGATGATATCTTATTGTGATTTTAATTTCCATTTCTCTGATGATTACTGGTATTGAACATTTTTTCATGTTTTTTTGGCCACTTGTATGTCTGCTTTTGAGAAATATCTACTCATGACTTTTGACCACTTTTTAATAAAGTTATTTGTTTTTTGCTTGTAGAGTTTTTAGGTCCTTTTAGACTCTGGACATTTGTTCTCTGTCAAATAGTTTTAAAATATTTACTACTATTCTGTTAGTAATCTGCGTACTCTGTAGATTGTTATTCATTTATTTATTTATTTATTTATTTCTTGTTTTCCAGAAACTTTTTATTTTAATTAAGTTCCATTTGTCTATTTTGGTTTTTGTTGCGTTTACTTTTGAGAACTTGGCAATAAATTCTTCAATGTTCAGAAAAGTGTTTCATAAGTTTTATTCTAGGATTTTAATAGGCTAAAGTCTTACATTTAGGTCCTTAAACAATCAGTACTCAATTTTTGTATATGGTGAGATATAGGAGTCCAATTTTTTTCTTCTGCATATGTCTATCTAATATTCTCCTCACCATTTATTGAATAATGTGCCCCTTTTGTAGTGTGTATTTTTGTTAAATTCTCCAAAGACTAGTTGGTTGTGGGTATGTGGCTTTATATTTGCCTTTTTTTTTCCCGTTGATCTATGCATCTATTTTTATACTAGTACTTTTCTTCTATTCCACTTATCTATGTATCTATTTTAACACTTGCACTATGGTGTTGTAGTTTATATGGCCTTGTAGTATAATTTGAAATCATATAATGTTATGCATCCAGCTCTATTAATTTTGCTTAGAATCGTTGTGGCTAATTGAGCTTATTTGGGTTCCAAATAATTTTATAATTTTTGTCTATTTCTGTGAAAAAATGATGTTGGTATTTGACAGAGATTGCATTGAATCTGTAGATTTATCTGTGCAGTGTGATAATTTTAATGACATTGATTTTTTTCCAGCTATGAGCAAGAGATATTTTTCTATTTGCATGTGCCATCTAGAATATTTTTCTTTCATTTCTTTTTAATACTTTATTTATTTTAAAATTGTGGGGTACAGTTAAGGGTTAGGTATACAAATATTCACTGTGCAGGTACCCTTGTTGATGAGGTGTGCCCCCTTTCCCCAGAAATATGTTGACTACCATTAATCCCACCTCCCTTCCCCTCCCTTCCCCACCATAGTTTCCCGTCACTGTTCATCCTTTTCTTATAGTACTATGGTAGGTGTTCTAAGTCCAGTTATGAGTGAGAACATGTGATACTCAGATATTTGTTTCTGTGAGAGATCACTCAGTAGTATAAGCTCTAATTCCATACAGGTTGCTGTGAAATTCATGATTTTGTTCTTTTTTTATGGCTGCATAATATTCCATTGTGTATATGTACCACATTTTTAAATCCAGTCCTCTTTTGATGGACAGCATGGCTGGTTCCATGTTCTTTCTATTGTGAGCAATGCTGCAATAAGCATACGTGTGCAGGTATCTTTTTATAGAGTGATTTGAGTTCTTCAGGGTATATTCCCAGTAGGGGGATTGTGGGGTCATATGTAAGGTCAATTTTTAGAGCTTCTAGGAATCAACACACTATTTTCCACAGAGGTTGTACTAGTTTGTACTCCCACCAACAGTGTAGAAGTGTTCCCTTTTTGCCACATCCTCTCAAGTATCTCTTATTTTTTGAGTTATTGATAATGGCCATTCTGACTGGAGTTAGGTGGTATTGCAGTGCAGTTTTAATTTGCATCTCCTTGATGACTAGTGAGGTTAAACATTTCTTCATGTATATGTTGGCCGCTCATATGTCTTCTTTTGAGAAGTGTCTGTTCATATCTTTTGCCTACTTTATAATGGGGTTGTTTGTTTTTTCTTTTCAGCACGTTTGAGTTCCTTGTAGATCCAAAATGTTAAGCCTTTGTCAGACCTGGAGTTGGCAAATACTTTTTCCCAGTCTGTGGGCTGTCTCCTTGCTCTCTTGGTTTCTTTGGCTTTGAAGAAGCTTATCAGTTTAATGAGTTCCCATTTGTCGATCTTATTTCTTATGGCCTGTGGGTTTCAGGTTTTGTTCAGGAATTGGATGCCAGGTCCAATTTCCATAAGGGTGTGTCCTACATTTTCTAAGGTTCTCATGGTTTGAAGTTTTACATTTAGGTCTCTGATCCATTTAGAGTTAATTTTTGTGTATGGGGATAGATAGGGGTCTTGTTTGAGTCTTCTGCATGTGGTCAGCCAGTTTTCCCAGCACCATTTACTGAATAGGTTCTCCTCTCCCCAGTGATGGGTGTTGGAGGCTTTGTCAAAGATGAGTTGGTTGAGAAATTGAGGTTTTGCTTCTGGAATCTCAATTCTATTCCATTGGTCTATATGCCTGTTCTTGTACCAATACCTGGCTGTTTTGATTATTGTAGCTATATAGCAAAGTTTAAAGTCTGGTAGTGTTATACCTCCAGCTTTTTTTTTTTTTCCTGAGGATTGCTCTGGCTATTTTTGGTCATTTGTGTTTCCATATGAATCATATGAATTCCTGTATTGTTTTTTCTAGATCTGAGAAGGATGTTACTGGTAATTTGATGGGTATTGCGTTAAATCTGTAGATTGCCTTAGGTAAGATGGATATTTTAACAATGTTGATTCTTCTAATCCATGAGCATGGGATATTTTTCCACTTGTTTGTGTCATCTTTCATTTCTTTGAGCAGTGTTTTGTAGTTTTCATTGTAAAGGTCTTTCACATCTCTGCTTAGGAAGATGCCAAGGTATTTAATTATTTTTGTGGCTATTGTGAATGGGATTGTGCATTTTATTTGGGTTTCTGTTTGTTTATTATTTGTGTAAATAAATGCGATTGTCTTTTGCACATTTATTTTATAACCTGAGACTTTGCCAAAGTCCTTTATCAGTGCAAGGAGGTTTTTAACAGATTAGCTTGGGTTTTCAAGGCATACAATCATGTCATCTGCAAAAAGAGATAACTTAACTTCTTCTTTTCCTATTTGGATACCCCTGATTGCCTTCTCTTTTCTGATTTCTCTAGTCAGGACTTCCAATATTGAACAGGAGGGGAGAGAGTGGGCATCCTTGTCTTGTTCCAGTTTTCACGGGAAATGGTTCCAATTTTTGTCGGTTTAGGAGTATGCTGGCTATGGGTTTCTCGTAGATGGCTTTTGCTATTTTGAGGTATGTTCCGTGTATGCCTAGATGTTCAAGGGTTTTTATCAAGAAGTTTGCTGGATTTTATCAAAAGGTTTTATGCAGCTAAGGATATTATCATGTGGGGTTTTTTAATATATGTTGATGATTTTAATTACATTTATGGTCTTATGAATGTTGAACCAGCCTTGCATCCGAGGGATGAAGCTGACTTGATCATGATGGATGATTTTTGAGATGTGTTGTTGAATCCAGTTTGCCAGGATCTTGTTGAGAATTTTAGCATCTATGTTCATCAGAGATATTGGCCTGTAGTTTTCTTTCTTTGTTGGGTCTTTACCTGGCTTGGGTATCAATGTGATGTTACCTTCATAAAATGATTTGGGGAGAATTCTATCTTTCTCAGTCACCTGGAATACTTTCGGTAAGATTGGTATCAGTTCCTCCTGAAAAGTCTTTTAGAATTCTGCTGGAAAGCCATCCGGTCCAGGGCTTTTTTTTGTAGGTAGTTTTTTTTATGACATAGTCAATTTCCTTCATTGCTATTGGTCTATTTAGGGTCTCGATTTCTTCTTGTTTCAACCTAGGCAGGTTTTGTGATGTCAGAAAGTCCTCCATTTCCTTAAAGTTTTCAAGTGTGTTACCATACAATTGTACAGCGTAGTCTCTAATGATCTTTTGTATTTCTTCAGGGTCAGATGCGACTTCATCTTTTGTGTTTCTGACTGTGTTTATTTGGGTTTTTCTCTCTTTTTCTTGTTCAGTCTAGCTAGGGGATCATTGATCTTGATTATCCTTTCAAAGAACCAGCTTTTGTTTCATTCATTTTTTGTATTATCTTTTTGTCTTCTATGTCCCAGATTTGGGCTTTTATTTTGGAGATATGGATTCTTCTGCTGTAGTTAGGGTTTTGGTGGTCTTGCTTTTTCAGCTTCCTTAGGTGACTTGTTAGGCTGTTAATTTGCGATCTTTCCATTTTACTCATGTGCGTTTTTAGAGATATGAATTCCCCTCTTACTACAGCTTTCATGGTATCCCAGAGATTTTGGTGATGCTTCTTCCTTTTTCATTTGTTTCTAGGTATCGTTTAATCTCTGTTTTGATTTCATCATTGACCCAGGAGTTTTTTTAGCATCATGCTGTTTAGTGTCCATGTCTTTGTGGGTTTTGGGGGAAACTTGTTGGTGTTGATGTTTATTTTTATTCCACTGTGGTCCAAGAAGGTGCATGGCAAAATTTTAATCTTTTGAAATTTGTTTATGCTTAATTTGTGGCCAAGGATGTAGTCAATCTTAGATTACGTTTGTGGTGATGAGTAGAATGCATATTCTGTGGTTGTTGGGTGGAGTATTCTGCAGGTATCAATTAAGTCCATTTGTTCAAGAGTCACATTGAGATTCCGGATCTTGTTGCTGATTTTTTGTCCTGATAATCTGTCTAGGGTTCTGAGTGGGGTATTAAAGTCCCCAACTATGATAGTGTTAGAGCCAGTGTCTTTTGTTAGTTTGCCTAGAAGCTGCTTTATGAAAGCTGGTGCTCCTATGTTGGGTGCATATATGTTCAGGATGGATATTTCTTGTTGATGGATTGAACCTTTTATCATTATGTAGTGGCCTTCTGTATCTTTTATATTTTTGATAGCTTAAAGGGTATTTTGTCTGAGATTAAGATCACAACTCCTCCTTTCTTTTGTGTTCCGTTCGCCTGAAATTTTGCTTCCCATCTTCTTACTTTGAGTCTATGAGTGTCCTTTCTATTGAGATGAGTCTCTTGGAGACAGTATATTATTGCCTGATGATATTTTATCCATTTTACCATTCTATGTCTTTTCAGTGGTGCATTTAGACCATTCACATTCAGAATAATTGTTGAAATGTAAGAGTTGATCCCTATCATGAGGTTCTTATAGAGTTGTTGTTGTTCCTGTTTGTTTGTTGTCTTTCTCTTGAGTTTTGGGTTGGTTCATGTGTGTTTTTATCTTTTTTCGGTACTCTTGTGAAGAACGTTGTTGTTCTTTTTTTCTTTTCTTCTGTGTTTAATACTTTCTTTTTTTTTTTTTTTTGAGTTGGAGTCTCACTCTGTCACCCAGACTGACAGGTGATCCTTCCCTCTCAGCCTTCCAAGTAGCTGGAACTACAGGCGTGCACGACCACGCCCAGCTAATTTTTTTAATTTATTGTAGAGATGAGGTCTCGCCAAGTTGCCCAGGCAGGTCTCGAACCCGCAGGCTCAGGCAAACCACTCACCTCAGCCTCCCAAATCACGGGGTTACAGGCTGAGCCACGGAGCCCAGCTTTTAATACTTTCTTAAGTGTTTCTTGTAGAGGTGGTCTGGTGGCAGCATAGGTTCTTAGAGATTGCATATCTGGGAAAGATTTTAATTCTCCCTCACTGATGAAGCTTAGCTAGGTTATTCTTGGTTGAAATTGTTTTTTCTTTTAGAACTTTGAAGATAGGGCTCCAAGTTGTCCTAGCCTGAAGTGTTTCTGTAGATAAATCTGCTGCTATTCTAATTGGTCTTCCATGGGAGGTAATCTGGCCTTTTTCTTTTGTGGCCTTTAGGATTTTTTTCTTTTATACCTACTTTGTTTAGGTGAATTATGTGTGTGGGAGTTGGTCTTCTCATGGGTTGTCTTGCAGGGGTTCTCTGAATCTCTTGTGTTTCAATTTTTGCATCACTGATGAGATGTGGGAAGTTGTCTTGAATAATTTTATGGAATGTTTGTTCCAGGGTGGTCTCTGTCTCTCTTTCTGCCTCAGGAAGTCAAATTACTCTTAGATTACATCTCTTGAAAGAATTGCTCATTTCTTGGTGATTTTGTCCTTTTTAAGCTTCTTTTCTATGTTTTTGACATTTTGGGTTAGTTGTATATTTTGGTCCTCAAGCTCTGAGATTATTTCTTCTGCTTGGCTAATTCTGCTTTCCACACTTATCAGTTTGTTATTTATTTCATTCATGGTATTCTTTACTGCTGTTATCTCAAGTATCAACTCCTTCCTATTTTCCTCTTGTCTCTTCTCAATTATTTTTAATCTCTGTTAATGTCTTGACATCTGGGTTTGTAGTTTGAGACCAGTCATTCTGGGGGCTCTTCATTATTTGCATTGTGAATTATGTTTTCTCAGTGTCTGACCTCCCAGGGGTATGAGAGACCCATATACTTCTTTTGGTTTTCTTCATTTGTGTAGATTTTTATCTTCTCTTTTCCCTCCCCTCCTTTAATTTTGTTTTTCAGGGAAGGTGGGTTTGCTTTTACTTCTGTTTGTTCAATCTCCTGTTCTTCCTTATGAGGATCCTCTGGCTTTCTTCACTTTTGAGGATAGATTATGGGTTGCAGGCTGTACTTTTTGCAGTTTTGATATTTAATTGAGGGGCAATCTGTAATTCAGAAACTATCTGCAGATCCCAGTATCCACCAACAGGTGTATGGACTCCCTGGAGCCCACTTCCCACTGCTTTACAATCTGTCCATGCAGTGGGGTTTTGGTTTGCTCCCTGGAACAAAAGGAGGTAAGAAAAAGGAAAATAATGGAAGAAGAGTTGGGCAGTCAAGAAGAAGTTGGAGAGAGAGAGGAGTAAGAGGGAAAACATACATATATACCAACCAGAAAAGAGTAAAAACAGACAAAGAAAATTCCCTAAAACCTACCAGTAATCACACAAACACAGTCCAATAAAATCATGCCTTTTGATGTGTTTTTCCCCAACACAAAGGTAGTCTAAATCAAAAAGCAAACAAATGTGAACAAAACAGTCAAAACAATAAAATAAAAAATCAAAATAAGAAATCAGACTATCTCTGGGGTCTTTCCTGAGTGTCTAAATTCTCTTCAGTTCTGATCTCTAGCCCCTCCCCTTGCTCTCATTGCAGGCAAACAGGGTTACTCACATCTGGGGTCAGTCCCCTTGTCTTGCTGCCTAACAGGTCTGCCACACAGAATTGAATTGTCAGTGTCTGATTCAGCATAGGGGAGGGGCTTCTGTCTCCTGTTTTGGTGAGGTTCCCTTAGAAAACAAGGTGGAGACTGTGCAGGGATGGGTGGAGCTATGTGAATCTGCCTGAAAAGTGGCTGTGGTGGGTGGCTCCTCCTTCACAGATCCTTTCTCTCTACTCATCAGGGCCCCAGTTGATCAGCTATGACGGGCGATTATGGTGTGTGTCTGGAATCAGGCACTGGGAATCAGCAGCTGCAGCTTCGTGTGCTGAGGGTGGCTTGGGGTAGAGGAGGGAGCTGGGAATTCCCTGGGGCCGGACGGGAGAGCCACAATGACCATAACTGTTCAGCACCTGGTAACCACCACAGCAGCAATGTCCTGAGAAGGCTGTAGTGCAATGGAGGCAGTTTGCTGTGTGGGACTGACTATAGCATCAAGCACCCGTGTAGGCAGTGGCCGCAGGGGCATGTGGAACTGCCCTCAGGAGACACCCTTTATGGAGATCTTCACAGTTCGACTTGTCCCATCACCATTTTGCCAAGCGTCCTAGAATTTTTTTCAGCCGTGTTTTGTAATTATTCTTCTAGAGAACCTTCACTTCCTTGGTTAAATATATACTCCTAAATATTTTCTTGGTAGCAATTGTAAATGGAATTGCTTTATTGATTTAGTCCTTGGCTAGATCATTATTGGTATAAAAACGGTACTAATTTCTGTATGTTAATTTTATGTCCTGAAACTTTTTGAATTTATTTATAAAATCTGATTTTTTTTTGTTGGAGTACTAAGGTTTTTATAGATGTAAGATAATATCATCAATGAACAGGGATAATTTGACTTGCTCTTTTCCAATCTGTATGCTTTTTATTTTTATTTTTTTCTCTTGCCTAATTGCTGTGGTTAGGATTTCTAGTACTAGATCAAATTACAGTGGTGAAAGTTGGTTTTTGTTTGTTCCAGTTCTGAGAGGAAATATTTTCATTTTTTTCTTATTAAGCATGATATTAGCTGCAAGTTTTTTATATATGACCTTTATTATGTTGAGGTACGTTTTGTCTATGCCACGTTTGTTGAGAATTTCATCATAAAGAGCATTTGAATTTTATTGAATACCATTTTTGTATGCATTGAGATGATCATATTGTTTATGTCCTTAATTGTATTTATGTGATGATATATCACATTTATTTATTTGTGTATATTAAACCATCTTTGCCTCCCTGGATAAATAGCACCTGATCATTTTGTGTTATCTTTTTGATTTTCTGTTGGTTTCAATATGCTTGTACCTTGTTGAGAATTTTTGCTTTTATGTTCATCAAGAATATTAGTCTCTAATTGTTTTCTTGTTGTGTCTTTTTATAGTTTTGGTATCAGGATAATACTGGTTTCATAGAACAAGTTAGGGAGAATTTCCTCCTATTCAATTTTTCATAATAGTTTCAGGAGAATTGGTATTAGTTATTCTTTGTGTCTTTGATATAATTCAGCTGTGAATCCATCTGATTCTGAGCTTTCTTTCTTTGTTTGAATTTTTTTTAATACTGAAGGATCATTTTCACTAATCATTATTGTTCTCTTCAGGAGTTTTATTTTTCTGTGGTTAAAAATTGTGAGAATATGTATTTCCAGGAATTTACCTATTTCCTCTCCATGCTCTAGTTTGTGATTTTATAGTTGTTGATAGTAATCTCTAATGGTTTTATATTTCTGTAGCTTCAGTTTTAAAATCTTCTTTTCATTTTTGATTGTATTTATTTGAATCATCTCTCTTCTTGGTTAGTGGTTTAGTAATTAATCTTTAATCAATTAATCTTCTTGGTTAGTGGTTTATCAATTAATCTTCTAGTTAGTGGTTTATCAACTTTGTTTATCTTTATGACAAATCTACTTTTTGTTTTGTTGATCTTATGTATTCTTTTGGTCTCTATTTTGTTTAGTTCTGCTGTAACTTTTGCTATTACTTTTCTTCTGCTAACTTTGAATTTGGTTTGTTTTTTGCTTTTCTATTTTTTTCTGGTGCAATATTAAGTTGTTAGTCTATGATATTTATACTGTTTTGATATAGATATTTAATGCCATAAACTTTTCTCTTAGAACTTCATTTGCTGTATCCCACAGGATGTGACATAACATGTTTTAATTTTCATTCATTTTATTCATTTTTTAAAAATTCTGTCTTAATTTCTTTGTTAATATAGTAATTGCTCAGGAGCATACTGTTTCATTTCAATGTATTTGTATAGTTTTCAAATTTCCTCTTGGTATTAAATTCTATATTTATTCCATTGTAGTCTGAGAAGATACTTGATATGATTTTGATTTTTAAAAATTTGTTAAGATTTATTTTGTGGCTCAGCATTTGGTCTACCTTAAAAAATGCTCCATGTGCTGAGTAAAAATAATAAATATTTTGTAGTAAATGGGTAAAATGCCTGTAGATGTATGTGAAGTCAATTTGTTGTAATGTCCAATTTCAGTCCAATGTTTCTTTGTTAATTTTCTGTGTCAGTGGTATATCTAGTGCTGTGAGAGTGGTATTAAAGTCCACCACTATTATGATGTTGCTTTATATATGTTTCTATAGATATAGTTTTTAAAAAATTGAGTTATCTTATATTGGGTGCATATTTGTTTAGCAGTGTTATGTCCTCTTACTGAATGATCTAGCTATCATTATAAAATAACCTTGTCTATTATTACAGTTTTTGATTTGTATACCTAACCCTGAATTGTACCCCTCAACTCAAAAAAAAAAAAAAAAAAATAGATGCTGACATGAATGCAGAGAAAAGGGAGCACTTATAAATTGTTGGTGAAAGTGTAAATTAGTACAGCTATGGAAAGTGGTATAGAGATTCCTCAAGAACGAAAGTAGATCTGCCATTCAATCCAGTAATCCCACTACCAGGTATCTAACCTAAGGAAAAGAGAACATTATGTAAATAAGACACCTGCATGCACATGCTTATCACAGTACAATTCATAATTCCAAAAATGTGGAATCAACCTAAATACCCATCAGCTGATCAGTGGATAAGGAAAATGTGGTATATATACACCATGGAATACTACACAGCTATAAAAAATATTGAAATCACGTCCTTTGCAGCAACATGATTGGAACTGGTATCATCATACTAATTAAACTGACTCAGAAACAGAAAACCAAACACCATATGTTCTCACTTACATGTGGGGTGCTAAATGGTCACACAGATAGAAATAATAGACACTGGGGATACGATACCAATAAGTGTAAAGAGGAGAGAGTGATTACAGCTCAGAAACTATCTATAGGGAACAATATTCTTGATCTGGAGAATGGGACCCAAACCCACCACTACAGAATATGTCCATATAATGAACATGCATGTGTACCTCCAGAATCTTAAAAAAAAATGTGTTTTATCTGATATAAGTATAGTTACTCTTGCTCAATTTTTGTTTCTGTTTGCTTAAAATACCTTTTTCCAATCATTTAATTTTATTCTAATATGTTTCTATGGGTAAGGTAAATATCTTGTAGGCAGCATATAGATGGATTGTTTTAAAAAATTTATTATGCCAAACTATATTTTAAAGGTGGAGAATTTAATCAATTTGCATTAAAGGTTAATATGATATTTTAGAATTTGTTTCTGTTTTTGATTGTTTTCCAGTTGTCTTGTATATTCTTTCTTTCTTTTTTCTTTTTGTCCTTTGGTATAATAAAATTTTGTCATGCTGCCATTGGTTTATTTTTCTTTCTTTTTTGTATATATATATATATACATATATTTACAAACTGTGAGGGTTTTGGTGTGTGTTTTCATAATGGTGAATATCAACTTTTGTTTAGAGTTTTTAAACCTTTTTAAGCATTTTGTGTAGGACCTGTCTAGTGGTGACAAATTCTTTCAAGATTTGCCTGTCTTGAAAGGACTTTATTTCTCTCTCATTTATGAAGTTTATTCTGGCAGGATACAAAATTATTTCCTGATAGTTTTTTGTTTTGTTGTTGTTGTTGTTTTTACTTTGAGAATGCCATTTAATTTTTTTTCTGACCAATAAGTTTTCTCCTTTAAAGTTCACTGTTAGTCTGATAGGGTTTCCTTTATAGATGACTAGACTTTTCTATCTTGTTAACTTTAAAATTATATTTTTCACTTTGACTTTAGACATTCTAAATATAATATGTCATGGTAAAATATTGTTTACAATATATTTTCCTGGGCTTCACTGAGCCCTCTTTATCTGAATTCCTAACTCATCTGATAGTCTTGGAAATTTTTCATTCATTATTTTTTAAGTATATTTTCTAAATTTTTAAAATATCTTCTCTTTTTGAATACCAATGATTTGTAAATTCTGTCATTTTATGTAACCTCAGATGTCTTGGAGGCTTTTTTTCCTAATTTTTTTCTTACTGGATTATTTAAAATATCTATCTGCAAGTTCTGAGATTATTCTGCTTCTGCTTGGTCTAGTCCATTATTGAAGTTTTCAAGCATATTTTGTGCTTATTTCTAAAAAAATTTTTAGTTCCAGGTTCCAGTAAGATGGCGACAGCATAGGTGGAATTGTGAGACTCTCTGAACGTGAGTTCCCAAAGACTCTTACTTTCCTTCCCCCATCCCCCTGCCCACCACCAGCCGCACCGGTCCGAGGCCCAGAGACCCTCGGTCCCATGCAAGGCCGGATATTGTGGCCCCCGGCTGCTGCTGCTCCACTATATGTGGCCCCTGCCTGCCACGCAGGAATCTCAGCTCCCTCCCCGACTACATCATCTCACCTGGAGCCAAGCTGCCAGTCATCCAGGGAGGTTTAGGCGCCCGACCCTCAAAGATGCCAGCTCCATTTCTGGCTGAAGTGCCCTGTGAGGGGCCCAAAGCCACTCTCACCACTCACCACTCACAGCCCTTTGGAGCTCTGGAGCTCTGGGCCCACCCTGGCTGAGGCACCCAGCATACGACCCCATGCTTGTGTAAGGGAACAGCATATCTTAAGGAGATA
>CAUYQG010057283.1:0-25385 GCA_963574415.1 Tarsius wallacei | reverse complement strand
TGGAAGGCTGAGGCGGAAGGATCGCCAGAGCCCAGCAGGTCGAGGCTGCAGTGGCCGGGAGCGGCCACCGCACTCCAGTCTGGGCGACTGAGTGAGACTCCAACTCAAAAAACAAACAAACAAACAAACAAAAAAAAAGTGGTTTGGCAAATAAATAAGCACTGCCCTACATGCAGTTTGACTTTTATTCATTCATTCATTCATTCATTTTGAGTTGGAGTCTCACTCTGTTGCCCAGGCTGGAGTGCAGTGGCACACTCATGGCCACCCCAGCGTTGACCTGCTGGGCTCCGGCGAGCCTTCCGCCTCAGCCTTCCAAATAGCCGGAACTACAGGCACGTGCTACCACACTGGCTAATTTTTGATTTAGAGACTGGATCTTGCCAAGTTGCCCGGGCTGGTCTCGAGCCCGTGGGCTCAAACAATCCGCTCGCCTTGGATCTCCCAAAGTGCTGGGATTACAGGCTGAGTCACCAAGTCTGGCCTTAAATTTATGTTTGAGTTGGAGTCTCACTCTGTTGCCAGGCAGGAGTTCCGCAGCACACTCACTGCCACCCCAGCGTCGACCTGCTGGGCTCCACTATCCTTCTGCCCCAGCCTTTCAAGTAGCCGAAACTACATGTGCGCTCTACCACGCCCAGCTAATTTTTTATTTATTGTACAGACGAGGTCTCACCAAACTGCCTGAGCCGATCTCGAACCCGCGGGCTCAGGCAATCCACTCGCTTCAGCCTCCCAACGTGCTGGGATTACAGGCTGAGCCACCGAGCCCAACCTACAAAGTTTTAGAGTTGTCAACTTTTCATTTTCATTTAGACCTAGGTTATATTGTTCTGTGACTACGAGGGCAATTGGTCAAGGATAAAAGGAAAATGCACAGACTGGGATAACTTGATCAAACACCTGAGTAAAATGTAAGGCTAGAGAGCTGGATACCCCTTCCTTTGCCTGAGGGCTAGAGAATGATAATCCAGCAAGTCCTAGAAGTTTCTACTGTGATGAGAACCAAATATTCAGAAATTCTCATCTCTTATAGAAGGACAGATCACTGTTTTTTTTTTTTTTAAAAAAAGGCAATTAAATGGCTTGACTAGCTTAAGAAAAAGAAGGGGGTAGAAAGATAAGGACTTAAAACACAGAATGGCAAAGAAAAAAAAGGAAATATAAAAAACCATAAAAGATGAGAAACATGGAAACTTTCCCTTTCCAATAACCCTACAACTCCATTAGAATTTTATTACTCCATAAGTGCAGTCACAAGAATACATCAGCTTTTTTTAAGATAGTCATACATACTACTGTGTGGGTACAAAAACGAACCACTGTTAAACTACATCACCCTATCCTGTACTTTCACAAGTGATTTTTTAAAACTTAAATGCAAGATTTCATTTATGCAAACAATTATTTTAAATTTCTTCACATTATCCTAGCATATCTGGGTTTATGTTGAAAATTTCAAAGCTGTAGAAAACGGCAGTGAGAAGAACATGACCAGTAATTGCTGCACCTATTCCTCCATAAGAATTGAAGGCATGCTGACCCTCATGAGTGGAAGAATGAGTTGAAGTGCCTTCAGGAATCCTCTTGACAGGAAAGTTATGTAAGTGGGTGGAGTGTGTTACACAATGTATCAGGAACCCTGGTTGTAAGAGTTCAGATTGTAAGATATAAAACTACAGTCCAATTTCGGTAATCTTGTGAAGGGCAGGTGAATTACAGAACCTCCCTTATCCTTTCAGAAGTAAACAGAATTAGCAAATTAGACTACATGACCTCTTCTAGGATTACAGATTCCATTTTTGATGGGACTGAAGGTTACCTAGTCCAACTCCCACCTGAAGCAGTACTACTTTCAACATGAATGCTTTCACCAAATAGGATCCACCAACAACTGCTTTCCACTTTCTACCTCCCACATCTTAAGGACAATGCTGAAAAGCAAAAAGGCAGGCATGGTGAGTGCTCTGAAAATTAGATCAGCTGAAAGAACTGGGTTGTCTGTCTAGAGAAGAGAGGGTCTGGGAAAAGTGTGGTTGCTGTATGTTTTAAGACTCACAGAGCTATTATGCCAAGAGTGAATCAGACTACACTATTTGGTCTCAGTGAAGGAACCTAGGAACAAAGGATAAAACTAGAGAGATGCATTATTTTAGTTTGTTATGAGGAAGAACTCAAAGCAAACAGAATTTCCAATAGTAAAATAAAGCTGTGCAGAAAGTTATATAATGTTTTAGCTGTTCTTATTAGCGAGGGACTATGTAGAAGGATTAACTCATTTGCTGTGAATATATTTATTAATGCATGGGAAGACTGAGTAGACATTTTTACCAGTCCAGTTTCTACTGCTGAGTCACAGTGAGTTCATGTCTATTGGACATATGGATGGTCATTCAAGTCTTTTGTGCATTTTTTCTACTAGATTGCCATTTATTAATTGATTTGTAGGAGTTTTCCCATATACATTGGATACAAGACATTTTATTTAATCTTATGTGAATATCTTTCTGTATTTTTTTACTCTCTTAAGTGTCCTTTGATAAACAAGTTCTTCTTTATAATCTAGGCTTATTTGTCCATTTTCCCCTTTATGGTTAGCATTTTGCATGTGTGTTATGTACTGTTGAAAAAAATCTCTGCCTACTCCAAGGTTAAAAATCTAGTTTTAGATTTTTCTGTTTTCTACCAAGAGTTTTACTGCTTTATCTTTTATATTTAAATCTGAATTTGGTTTCTGTGTATGTTGGTAGGGTGTCAAGGTGTATTTTTTTCTCCTTAGGGATAAGCAACAGATGTTAGCGCTGTTCACTGAAAAGACAATCTAGGCGGGGCTAGGTGGCTCAGCCTGTAATTCCAGTACTTTGGGAGACCCAGGTGAGTGGATTGCCTGAGCCTGTGGGTTCGAGACCAGCCTGGGCAACTCGGCGAGACCTCGTCTCTACAATAAAAATAAAAAAATTAGTCAGCGTGGTAGCGCGTGCCTGTAGTTTCAGCTACTTGGAAGGCTGAGGATTGCTGGAGCCCAGCAGGTCGACACTGGGGTGGCCGTGAGTGTGCCAGGCCGTGAGTGTGCCACTGCACTCCAGCTTAGGCAACAGAGTGAGACTCCAACTCAGAAAAAAAAAAAAAAGACAGTCTACATCTTAAAAGTATCACCAGAGATGCTGTATGGAGAATAAACTACATGGGAACAAGTGAGTGAGTAGGCAGAGCAAACAAAAGATTACTAAATTAATCCAGATTAAAGTGAATGATAGCTTTAATTCTTCCAATCCACTGAGGTAGACAAATTAAATCGCCATTTTACTAATGAGTAGGAATTAATTTGCCCAACGTCAAAGAATTAGTGAGTACAACTACAATACTGACCTATCTGACACCAAATTCTTATCAGCATACTATACTGCACTATTTTCCAAGGAAGGTTTAGGGTGCAACTCCTATATTCCAATCACATAGGTAGGCAATTGATGGAGCCAAGGCATAGCATATTAATCCTTTTCTATTCTCTCAAAGCAGCCTCTACCAATCAACTGATTTGGCACTATACACAAAATCTAGTTCTGCTGAAAAGAGAGACTGTGACAAATCACCCCAAAATGATTGGCAGCAAAATTCAAATATCTCAAAGATCTGACCACAACATGGTCAGCCATGCTAGTTTCACTCACAAGTAATTGCTACTCTTTTCATTTCTCACAGAGTACATGATGATGTTACTCTTGCTTCAAGAGCTTGTCAGAATTTTTATTTAAGAGACAGGATCTCTTTCTGTTGCCCAGGCTAGAGAGCAGTAGCACGACAGTAGCTTACTGCAGCCTTGAACTACTGGGCTCAAGCAATCCTCCTGCCTCCGCCTCCCATATAGCTGGAACTGCAGGCACAAACCACCATGTCTGGCTAGAAAAATATTTTTTTCCAATCTTGTTTTTCTGGGTTTGTTTCCCAATCTGTAAAAATGTATAAGTTGGAAAGACTGCAGGTTGCATAATGGCACCCTAAAATATTTTTTGGTGTGGCCAATGTAGGAATTTGTTCCATGTGCATAAACTTAAAACTATTTTAAATATTGCTGTGGCAACTATGAGAAGCCACCTTGCAGAGCTCCTACATCAGAGAAGGCAATTGGCTAAGGGCCCCAGCAGGTGTGCTCTGAAATTGATAACTGTATTTGCAATGAAGCTTGATTACTGCAGGCTTTGACAGAGTATGGAGGGAAGACTAAAACAACTCCTTCCCGGAGACATGGCATTCCTTTGTTGACCAACAAGAATTGCCCACTAAACCTTTCTTAGACTGCACAGCAGTCAAGGACTCTTCCATCTTCTCTCCTTTACTCTTAAAAGTCTTGAGATTGTTGTGGGTAGGGGGCAGGAACTAGTATTTGCAGACAAGTTATGTGCAAGGCACTTGAAAAACACTTTGCTTATATTGCAGGTACCATTGCTAGTTTATTGTTTTTCCTACTAGAAATCCTGTTAATATCAAATAGTAAGTGACTGAAGGAAACTGATAACACCTATGACATATGACAGTAAAGTTTCAAAAATATCCGTAGATCTCAGTCGACTAGTTGGAAAGACCTACTCTATAATACTCTCATGGTGTATACTCTTTTTCTTTTTCTTTTTTTTTTTTAATGCTCTTTGTCAAATGAAAATAATGTATCAATGAGGAAATAGCCAGAAACAAAGATATTATGGAAGATAAAGCCTGCTCAGCATTTATTTATACCTGAAAATATCCAGCAGACTAAAGTTTACTAATTTCAATGGCTCCTAAAGAAATAATTGTTGACTTCATGAGTAATAACACAAATTAGAATAGTTTCCCTATTTGTATGAAAGCCAGTATTATTTTTTGTTTATTTTTGTAGGACATACTCATTTGTACTCATAAATATGAATTCACCATCTATTACATTAAAAGCTCCATGTGCTATAATTTAAGTGGTTAGCATTAGATTGGTTTTCTTAAAAGATAAAAGCTTAACCTAGGAAAAAATAATTCCTGGATGTTTCAAAAAAGTTAACAAGATCAACAGTACTATGCTCAAAAATGAAATAGTTCACTGTATAAATCACGTGAACTTTTCCGAATTTACTTTTCAGAGAAAAAATATGAAATTCTTACATAGGCAAATCTAAATATTTGGGCACAAATCTAAATTTGATGACAGCTTTATGAGCAGACTATCTCTCTTCATTGGGTATCTTTGAAAACACATTATCTATCTAACCATTTTGCTTATAGAGAAAACGTTTCTCTTCTTTTGTTGGATGAACCTTATCGAAAGTTTCATAAAATCTGAATCATACTAATCATTTGGAGAATCACATAATGCTATCTTAGAAAATGGGCAAATCTGCAATGCTATTGGGTATATCAGAGCAGAGACCTGGGACTTCTGATTATTGGATTCATCTCTTGGCTCTTGCTTTTCTCTCACTGAGTGAACTGGGCAAGTAACAAGCCACTTAATATCAACGGCCCCATTCGCTCTTTTTGGAAAATCAACTCAGTAACATGTACCTCACACAGACCCACACAGTTTAATTAATGTTTATAAAGTACTTGGAAATTCTCATCTGGAAGATCCCAGGCCAATGCTAGAATTACAGACCTCATTTTGGTAGCAATCTGCTCAAACTTACAGAAAAAAAATCTGAAAAGGATCTTAATCGACCAGATTTTTTTTTAAAGGAAAGAAAAGAGAAAGAGGGCTTTTAAAACAAATGCCTGCCTATTTTCTTCACAACAATTTGTTCAAGCATTATTTGGCTAGCACTTGTGCCAAGCACACTGCTGGCTACATTGAAGATATTTAAATATCTAGTGCCAACAAGCACAGCTGCTGGACTCTCTATGCCCTCCTCTTGTTCACTCTATGCCAAATTACTCACACAACTATGAATGATGAGGCTGCAGCACTGGAAAATGCTAAGTGTGAGTGAGATAAGTGATAAACCAGAAGATCCCTATAGAGGTCAGTGATTAGAAAATTCCTAGTTGTAATCACTTTTCTAACCCAGCCTTTATCTTGTCACATATGCCATCTTAACTCTGCACCAACTTCTCATGACAGGCATCAAAACTGTAAGCAGCTTCCCAATCAATAATTCCTGCAGAACTGCTAAGGCAATGAAGTATCCTATTATACAGATATGAGCACAGCCAGACCGCAGCAACTTGAACAAGCTTTATAAATGACTTCTTGAGACTTTAAATTCTGAAATGAAGCGGCTCAGGATGCAAACATTTACCAACCCATCTACCTTTTCCCATGCTCTCTGCTTCTCCTTTTAACACCAGATTCACAAATTAAATATAAACAAGTAGATGAGGTTTATACAAAAGAGTCTGCCTTCTAGCCATTAGAATGCCCAGAGGAGAACATTAAAAATGCAGGATTCAATGATAGGGTAAGGTGGGTAGGTAACTAAAAATTAGTAATGAATCAACAGGGTAGAACGAGATAAAGAAATTTTGAGCCATTTTAGTCCTTTATCAAAACTTTCTGGATTATTTTATGATCCAACTGTGCCATATATAAAATATTTTAAAAGGTATGCATCACAGGCAGCTCAAAATCTAAGTTCTATTTCAACAACTGCATGTTCTAAGTTGTTCTTAAAACGTATTTACATCAGCCGGGTTCGGTGGCTCAGCCTGTAATCCCACGCCTTGGGAGGCTGAGGTGAGTGGATTGCCTGAGCCCACGGGTTCGAGACCCGCCTGGGCAACTTGGTGAGACCTCATCTCTACAATAAATCAAAAAAATTAGCCGGGCGTGGTAGGGCACGCCTGTAGTTCCAGCTACTTGGAAGGCTGAGGCTGCGGTGGCCGGGAGCAGCCACTGCAATCCAGTCTGGGCGACAGAGTGAGACTCCAACTCAAACAAAAACAAAAACAAAAACAAAACAAAAACAAAACAAAACAAAAAG
Source organism: Tarsius wallacei (assembly GCA_963574415.1). Taxonomy (NCBI): domain Eukaryota; kingdom Metazoa; phylum Chordata; class Mammalia; order Primates; family Tarsiidae; genus Tarsius; species Tarsius wallacei. The sequence continues at coordinate 18,441 of CAUYQG010057283.1, read as the reverse complement.
GCAAGCAGCAGTCACATTACCAAATAATTTGGCTGAGGGAAACAGAGGGAAGCAAATTATCAAATACATCTACTTTTGGCATCTCATTTCCTTCCTGACGTTAATGTATCTTAATATTCATCCACTTAAATAATCTACTCTTTCTGACACACAGACTGTTTCCACCAAATCCTTTTTATCCATGCTCCTCTCAGAAATTTCCTGCAGTGCACAATGATACACAAAATATTAAGCTTGTTGTTGCAAATATCCACGATTTTCTCACATAGTTCTGTATTTTGATTGTTTAATTATACCATAACCTTAACCAGGCAAGGTCAGTATCTAAGTCTGTTTTTTATGGCACCCAGGGACCAGAAGGCAAATGCCACTTGTTCAGAGAACACTGGTCTGGAATTCTAGACTTGTTTTATTTGCATGCCAGGGACAGATTCTACTCCAAGGCTTTATCTATGGCATACAGCCATGTGAAGGCAGAGAGACAGCCTAAGAGAACTGTGCTCTAAAACAATAGATAATAAATGATTGTTAATTAGCTAGTTCCCTTGACAGAAAGAACTGGAATAGCAGGAAAGAATCTGGTCAACGGAACTGCTATCATTCACCAACTATCTGGTCATAAGCAGGTTAGTGAGATGAAAAAACAAAACAAAACAAAACACGGAAATGAGAGTTAAGAAGGTCCATTTCTGTCTCTGCTGTAAACTAGCTATGTGACACGGATAAGTCATTAAACCTCTCTAGGTCTCAGTTCTTTTACCTGGAAAATAGGGTGGGATGGGGTAAGTTTGGATGATCTCTTTCTGTTTTAATGTCCCATGAAACTGACATCCTCATTAACTTTATTATGAATCAGACAACCCCTTTCTGACAGAATGTAAATTTGAGCACTGAAAGTAGTAAAAAGGACGACTGCTAAAAAATGTTAGGCTTTTTGTAATAATCATGATGTGCAGTTATAAAAATGAAATGTATAAGCAAATCATCATATATTTGTGTAGTACATTTTAAGATATCTAACTGTACATATGGTATGTTGAATATAGCAAATGAAAGTCAATATACTTAAAATTACCAAAACTTCATTCTAGTTTAAGAAAAACTCTAAATGTTAATAAAAATTCTTGCCGAGGCTCAACATCCTTCACCTATATGATGTAGAAACATAGCACAGTTTGCATACCATAGAAAACATACAGATAGAGAGTCATCAAAAGGAGACTATTCCATTTTGGTGAAACAGATGAAGAAGGCCCAGAAGATAGCCTTAAATCTTTACTCTTTATGATCTGTTAAAATTTAAATAAAGTTCTTGCTGCATGATAGGTACCTCTGAGGATAATATATAAGGTGCTCAATTTTCATTGAGTAGCCTCCAGTACTAGAATGTACTACTTATCCTGCATCTGAGTTTAAAAATGGGTTTTAAGGCCAGTCTCAACTTTTTAATGGGCCATAATCCAAAGTTTATTTGTAAGGCTTAACTCAAAATAAAATCATTATGCACCAACTCATTATAAATGGATATACAAATCAACTTAGGTCAGTGTGTCTGAGTAGACTATTTGTTGAAGGGAGGAATGAAGAATAGGAGAAAAGGATGAAAGAAGCAAGAAAAGGAAAATCCCATCATAATGTAGTAATAAATGATAGAGGAGGCATGAGGAAGTAGTTATGAACAAGGACTCTGGATGTAGACTATCTGGGTTTAAATTCCCACTTGCCCGCCTAATACCAGAAGTACTACCTAACTGCTCTGTCCCTTAGTTGCCAAAACTGTGAAACAGGGATAAAAATAGCCACCTCACTGGGTTTTTATGATGACAAAATGTATTAAAAGTACTCAGAACAGTGACAAACAAGGTAAGGGCCAATTACACTTTAGTTTATTTTTTAAATGAAATGTATTGATTAGAGATGTGTATATCTTAATATTAGTGCTGGAGGGAAGAGTCTTAAGTAGAGAAGAAAAAAGGTACATTCCAGGCAAAGGATTTATTTGTTTGTTTATTTGAGTTGGAGTCTCACTCCGTCACCTGGGCTGGAGTGCACGCTCATAGCAACCCCAGCGTCAACCTGCTGGGCTCCGGCGATCCTTCCACCTCAGCCTTCCAAGTAGCCAGAACCACAGGCACGAACAACCATGCCCAGCTAATTTTTTGATTTTATTGTGGAGACAAGGTTTCCATATTGCCAGGCTGGTCTCGAACCCGCAGGCTCAGGGAATCCTCTCTAGGCAAATAATTTAAAGGGAACTTTTGATACTTTCAGAAGTTTTAAAATTCTTTATACCTTTCATTTCACTAAAACTTAATGGCTTCACTCTTCTTTTGCTCAATGAATGGGTACATCTCTAGCACTACTGGTACGTGTAGCCACAAATAAGTTTCTGTTTACAATCGGAAGAAACAGATTTATCAAAGAAAACATGTATGATCTGGAAAAGGTGGCAGAGAGATCTGAAGAGAAGTGAAGGCATAAAAGGACAGTCTAAAGTGAGTTTTAATAGAGCTATATTAATAGATTCTGTAATAGATTCTATAATAGAGCTATATTAATAGATTCTGTAATATAGAGGAAACATGATAGACATGCTTAGATGTAATCCTTAGCCTGATTGTTTCCTTTTCCCCAAGGTTTGGGCAAAGAGGTTATAGGAAAGCACCTTGGATGTGATGGTTCCAAGTCACTGGCTGAAGATAGCTTTGTTGCTGCCTGAAGCTCCTGAGGGAAGGAGGGGCAGATCATCTTTATTAAGTAAAAAGGATGATCAGTGTTAGCAATCTGTGAATAGATATTATAAAGTTCACTATTTAAAAGTTTTCATCTAGGGAAGAAGTTATTCTTTAAAAAAGTACATTCATAAACTACTGGAAAACTAAGACTTTTGGAAAAAGTCAAGCACTTTCCTCCACCTATCTTGTGGTTTCTCTCTGTGCTTCATTTGGATAATTTGTATTTGATGTGATATTACTGATATGGTTAGATTTAAGTCTGTCATTTTGTTTCCTTCCTATTTGTCTCATTTGATCTTTATTCTTTTTCTCTCTTTCTCAGTCTCCTTTTGGATTGAGCATTCCATTTAATATCCACTAGTGGTGGATACATTAAATTTCTTTTTAATTTTTTAGTGGTTACCCTCAGTTTAAAATACACATTTTTAAATTAACATAATCTATCTTCCCAAATCCTTCTTCCTATCATTTAAGTTCTGGTTGCCATATACTTTACTTTTACATATTTTATAAATCCCACAATACGGTGATACTATTTTTGCTTTAGACATTTAGTTATTTTATAGTATGATTTAAAGGAAGGAAACACATGTCTTTTATATTTACTTTCATTTTTGTCATTTCTGGAACTCTCATGTCTTTGTATAGATCAGAGGTTGACACACTATAGTTCATGGACCAAAACTGCCTTGTTTCCTATTTTTGTTAATAAAGTTTTACAGGCATGCTCGTTGGTTTATGTATTGTTTATGGTTGCTTTTGTGTTACAATGGCAGAGTTGGGCAGTTGTGACAGAAACTGTCTAACCCACAAAGGCTAAAATATGTAATTATCTGGCTTGCTACAGAAGAAGTTTGTTGAGTCCTAATATAGATCCAAATTTCTGTCTGGAGTCACACTCCCGCTGCCTGAAGAACTTCCTTTAACAGTTATTATATCACAAGTGTGTTGGAAATAAATTTTCTCAGCTTTTCATATATCTGAATGCCTTTATCCTCTTAAAAAGTATACATACACACACACATATGTTCAATGGATATATAATTCTAAGTTGACAGGGCTTCTTATTTTATTTTTTGAGTTGGGGTCTCACTGTGTGGTCCAGGCTGGAGTGCAGTGACATGCTCACTGCCACTGCAGCCTCAACCTGCTGGGCTCAGACGATCCTTTCCACCTCAGCCTTTCAAGTAGCTGGAACTACAGGCGTGCACTACCACACCCAGCTTATTTTTTGATTTACTGTGGAGACAAGTTCTCACCAAGTTGCCCAGGCTGGTCTCGAACCCCTGAGTCCAGGCAATCCTTTTGCTTTGGCCTCCCAAAGTGCTGGGATTACAGGCTTGAGCCACCGCTCCCACAATGTTTCTAATGACAAGTCTGGTATAGTTTATCTTTGTTGACCTATATATGATGTGTTTTTTTCTGCCTCTGGCTGCCTTCTTTAGTTTTCAGCAGTTTGAATATACTATCTCTAGGGAGGTGTGTATGTGTATGGTGGTTGTTACTGGGTCTATAGTTTGATGTCTTTCATTGTTTTGAGGAAATTCTTGGCTATTATCTCATTGACTATTTCTCTACATTGTTCACTCTTTCTGAAACTTCAATCACACATAATAGACTGTTCAATACTGTCCCATAACTTTGTTCTTTTTTCACTCTTTTTTCCTCTTTGTGTTTTAGTTTGGATGATTTTTATTGGCCTATATTCAACTTAATTGATTTCTTTAGCAATGGGATTGTCTATTGGTGACCATGAAGAAATTATTCACCTGATATCATTTCTTTTATTTCTATCATTTCAATTAGACTGTATTATTTCCAACTATCTGCTAAAAATTCCCCACGTATTCATGCATGCTGTCCATCTTTTTCACTAGATCCAAATAAGTTAGCCAGAGTTATTTTAATATCTTTATCCAATAGTTCTAACATCAAATCCATCTCTGAGTCTTGTTTTGTTGGATTACTTCTTGATAATTTTGTGTTTTTCCTGATTATACACACGTCTTGTAATTTTGGGTGAAGGCAAAATACTGTAAGTAGAACAATAGCGTATATAGGCCTGGAAATAGGCATGCCTCTTTCTGCATAAGGTATTTAGTATGGAAAACCGAGTCAATCTAATCAGGAGTTTAGCTTGGTATGATTGTTGTTATTGTGATTACCATTAGTTGACCCAACTCCCTCTGGAGATTAGCTGAATTTGCCTAGTGCTTAGCATGTGGCTAAAGTGCTATAAGATTTTTCTCAGTGTTGGCACTTAATTCTCAGCTTTTATCATACCCCGTAAACCTGTGCGCTTCAGGGTGGTCCTCTCTCCATGCTTTTGTTCCCCACCCCCTAGTGGCAGACTCGTTGTATAGCATTCCTTGGTAGGCTTGTGAGGGAAGCTGTTCTCTATTGCTTTGGTTCAGCCTCAGTACTTGGCCTTTCTGAAGGGTTCAATAAAGTTAGAATTTTGTAGCTTATCAGGTTTTTTTCCCTTCATAATTAGAGTGAAAATGACACTATATAGCTTTCTACACTTTAAGTGGGAGCTGGAAGCCCTCTGATCTTCATTTTGGATAGTTTCTGTTTCCATGTGTACAAATTTAATGACCTTTTCTTCTGTAGTGAAACAGTCTACAGTTAATCTCATCCAGTGTATTATTATTCATTTCAGACTGTGTATTTTTCATCTCTAGAAATTCCATCTTTTTATAGCTTTCATTTCTCCACACATAATATTCATGTTTTCCTCTACATTCTTGAGCTATCAAACATATTTATAATGGTCACTTTCACATTCTTATTTGCTAATTCCATTAACTCTATAATTTTCTTAATTATTGTTTCTACAGATTAATTTTTTTTCCTAGTTACAGAGTACATTTTCCTGCTTCTTTTCATGCCCAGTAATTTTTAAGTCAATATCAGACCTTAAAAAGTTTACATTTTATCCCTTTAAAGAATGTCAGATTTTGTTCTGGCAAGCAGTGAAGTTACTTGCCATCAGTCTGATCCTTTTCCATGTTTGCCTTTAAGATTTGTTACAGTGGGTTCAGAATACCCTTTGAGCCACCAATACAATACCCCTCTGAGGGCCTTACATATGCCCTGTTTATTATAACATCTTTCCACTTTGGTTGTTTGGAGGAAGAACTATTGCCAGCTTTGTGTGAGTTTCAGGAATTGCTCAGTCTATTTCTTTCAAATGATTCTCTCCCTGGTCTCAAGTTAAGTTCTCTCTCAAGCATGTGCAGATCAGTACTTGACCAAAGACTTGAAGGAACCAATCTCTCTGCAGATCTTGAGCTCTGTCACTTGCCCTTCCCTTCCTCCCTTGCTTCCTTCCTTCCCTCCTTTGCTGCCTGCCTCCTTCTCTCCCCTTCTCTCTGCTTTCTTTTTCCCCTATAAATCCTAGCCACCGCAGTTTCTCTGAATTCTGATCTTTGTCTCCTTAACTCCAAAAGATTGTAAAGCTCTGTTTAATTATCTCCTCCTCTCTATGCTGTGGTCTAGAATCTTCCTCCAGGCAAAGTTGGGGCAACTGCAGGACTCACCTTGTTTTCCTCCTCTCATGGGTTGCTTATTGTCAAATGTCTGAAAACTAATTATTTAACTAGGACTACTATGTGAAACTTAGCTTTTTACACTTCTTGGAACTCTTTCCACACCCTATCCCTCAAAAAAGGGGGGAAAAAGCTTGTTCCTAGTCTTTCTCTAGCAAACACATTTTTATAAATCAGAAAGCTATAACATGGCAAAACTTGAATCCTATCAATAATTAGACTTTTTAACATAAAACGAAAACAAAAGGCTGCTCAGAGTAGTGCAGACAGAAGTTAACCCTAAAACAACTGATTCTAAATTTGTTACTATCTTTACATTTTGGAGTATCCTAAATTAAGTACAGTCTACTTAGCCAGACTTTACCATCATAGATACTGGGTTTGATAAACTTTTGGACAATCTAAACATTTTGTTGAACAGCTCCTGTTTTTATGATAAAGATATTGTAAAAGAGTGCTGTTTTTTTTTTTTTTGAGTTGGAGTCTTACTCCGTCGCCCAGACTGGAGTGCAGTGGCCGCTTCCGGCCACCGCAGCCTCAACCTGCAGGGCTCCGGCGATCCTTCTGCCTCAGCCTTCCAAGTAGCTGGAACTACAGGCATGCACCACCATGCCCGGCTAATTTTTGATTTATTGTAGAGATGAGGTCTCGCCAAGTTGCCCAGGCGGGTCTCGAACCCGCGGGCTCAGGCAATCCACTCACCTCAGCCTCCCAAGGCACGGGATTACAGGCTGAGCCACCGAGCCCGGCTAAAAGGGTGCTCTTATTTCCAACATCAGATGTTTTACTTCTGAAAGACACTGAATTCCACTAAGTCCTCTAACATATTTGAATTTGGAACAAAATGCTCCAAGAATATGATTCTCCCGAATTAACTATATACACAGTTATTTCTAAAAGGTTAAAAAGCTGGTAATTTTCCAGTTCTTTTTCATTATTTCTGTTACAGAATACAATGTCCAGTTCCTAGTTCTCTTCTATTTTCTTAGGCATGTTGACTAGTTCTCTAAATTCAACATCATCTATTTTGCTGTGAAGATCTTCTATTTCTGGTCCTTTTGTTATGTGATATGATATATAAACACACACATACATATCCTTTAAATTTATGCTACAAATACCATAGAGCATGAAAAATATTTGTGAAAATTGCTATTATTAAATTATATTATTTTAGAGGTCACTGCTTCTTAACTTAGAAGTCTATCTCTGACTGTGTAAGTTAAACCATATTCACATTTGACACCGTTTTCGGAATTGCTTCTTACTGACATCAGACTACACTCATACATATATACCACTGGTTTCATTAAAATATTTTTAAAAACTATGCTAAGCAACAGTAAAACTTACTCTTAAAAAATTAATTTTAAAGCAATCCTATTCTTTCTCTGAGGGATTCTTACATCCTAGCAACCTAAACATAAATTAATAATTCTATATCTAGACCAGTCTCTAGTGAGAAAACTGGTCATGTTTTAATTAACTAAAATGCTTTTAACTCCATTTGAGCATTGATTTTTTTAAAAATCATTTTACATAAACTTGTATTTTGGCATTTTCCTTGAGCATTTCAAATTCATTCCCACTGAAGACTGCTGGACTTGACAGCCCTCTGCATAAACTGTTCTTTTGACAGAGCATTTACGTTGCTATTCAAATATTACTTCCTCAAAGAAACATTCTCTATCCCACCTAGTACACTCTTCTTCTCCATGATCTTTGATGATATATATATATTATTTTTAAAATCTTGTTTCCCTTGCAGAGATAACAAAGCTTGACTAGCAACCTCTGGTAAAATTATGATAACTCATCATTTTTCCCTTTTTAAAAATATAAAGTTCAAGAACTCTATTTTAATTTGTATTGCTACTTTATCTATATTTTACCATCATTTTCCATATTTGTATTTTGCTATATTGAATTTGCAATAACTGAAACCAAACTCCTATTTTCTATTCCTATGACTCTTTCTTTCCATTCACAACTTTATAAAATATGCACTAGAATTTAATTTCATCTTTATAGTTTAATTTATACTTTCCTTTTCCCCCCAGACCATACAAAGATTTCACTTTGTATTTTCAACATGAGTTTCTTTATTTTGGGGAAAGCTTTTTAAAAAAATTATAAAATGCTTTAAAATATTTGAATGAAAGACTGTAACAGAAAAGCAACACAATTTTATTTTAAAAATCCTATCTGGGAATTAGAAGCAATTGTCATTAAACAATTAAGGATACAGGCTTAGAGTTCCCAACAGATATCTTAAGATCAAGGAAAATATATACAGATCTAAAGAATTGTATAACTAATACTGTTGTTAAATAAATACCTCGCTCACTCATTGGAATTCAACTTTCTAACAGTAAAAGTAAATAAGCTAAATAACTGAATATAGTTATATTGTTAGTATTGAGAATAGAAGAAGTGATCCAGAAATGATTGCATTTATTCCACTTTTACTTCCTCAACTTTTGGGATTATATCCAGCCGATATCTATCTAAGGAACTACTTTGGAAGGCCCTTATGTTTTATGCAAGGAATTGCTATTTTCCCAGATGAATAGAATATCCATTCTTCGGCTCCAAGTTTCCATGACAATAAAAGCAAAACATTCATCAGTACCGACTTGGTATTTGATGGCAAATGCAGCTGCAGCTTATAACAGTTCAATCTTTATCCCAACTCTTTTCTGCCAAACAGAGGCACTATATTTCTCCAAAGCAACTGAATTATTTTTACAGTGACTTCCCACACCACGGACGTAGGCCCTAACAATTAAGTGTGTTACACCATCTCCAATCTTCAAATTGCCCACTCTTCCCAAATTGATGACAAGGACAGTGAAAAATTCCTGAATTTTGTTAAGAGTACATTTGATTTGTGAACTCTGAAAGCTTAGTTGATTTATAGTATTAACAGCTTTAGAGGAATGTATAATATTTAAGCTTTCATGATTAACTACAGAGAAAACAGAATTTGGGGGAAGAAAGACACTCACAGTAAACAGAAAGTTCAATTAAATTCAGTCAGATTATGGTAAGACAGTGCCCCCTTGTGTCTTGGTATTTCTGCCTTACTAAATCCAATACTCATTTCCTTAGAGTTCTATGGGCATGGCTTTTAATATTTTTTAAATCATGGCAATAAACAGAACCTAATAACTATAAGTTTTCCTAAGACAAAAATCTTAATTTCTTTTTTTTTAAGCAGGATTTATTAAGAGGACAGAAAAGCTCCACAGTGTGAGGGGACCCGAAGGGGCTGCCCAAAGCAGTAATTTTCTTTTTTATTTTGAGTTGGAGTCTCACTCCGTCACCCAAGCTGTAGTGCAATGGCAAGCTCACGACCACTCCAGTGTCAACTGGCTGGGCTCCAGTGATTCTTCCAACTCAGCCTTCCAAGTAGCTAGAACTACAGGCAAGCGCTATCATGCCCAGTTAATTTTTTGATTTATTGTAGAGATAAAGTCTCTCCAAGTTGCCCAGGTTGGTCTTGAACCTGTGGGTTCAGGCAATCCACTCACCTCAGCCTCCCAAAGTGCTGGGATTATAGGCTGAGTCACAGAGCCCGGCCAATTTCTTAAAATATAAATATATTCGCTAGTAAATATCAGTAATTTTAACACCACTCTGCAACAAGAGAAAGATGTAATAAATTTGCACATGTTATTTTAAATTTCATTTAATTTACTATTAGTAAGAGATGCTGGTACAGTTTTAAGAACATTAAAAACAGGCCAGGCTCCGTGGGCTCAGCCTGTAATTCCAGTACTTTGGGAGACCCAGGCAAGTGGATTGCCTGAGCCCACAGGTTCGAGACCAGCCTGGGCAACTTGGCAAGACCTCGTCTCTACAATAAATAAAAAATCAGCCAAGCATGCTAGTGCACTCCTGTAGTTCCAGCTACTTGGAAGGCAGAGGTGGAAGGAAGGTTGGAGCCCAGCAGGTTGCCGTTGCACCCCAGCTGTGAGTGTGCCACTGCACTCAGCCTGGGCAACAGAGTGAGACTCCAACTCAAAAAAAAAAAAAAATTAAAAACAACCTTACCACCATCAGTTACATTTTCCTTTGGTATTGGTTTTCCTCTGTAACCACTTCACACTGGTATTGGTTACCCTCATTATCGCATTGGGGCAACTTATGAGGTTGAAGCATTACTCACATGGAAAACAGATTGTATTAACTAGAGGGAATGAATATAAATATGAGTCATTCCCTAAGTTATAAACAGTTTTAGAAATAAAAACTACTTGAAAACATCATCTTTATTTTTAAACCCAAAGGATAATAAGCCAGAAGCAAGGCCATGAAGTTTGTAAAAAAATCAGAAATTCAGGTCCCATATCAGATATCTGAATTAGAATTTGCATTTTAGCAAGATTCTTAGACAGTTCTTATGAGCAATGAAACCTGAGAAGCACTGCTCCAAACTCAAATGCCCCCTTATCTCCAACTATCACACAGCAGGAGCAGAGTAGGGCAAGAAGGAGTTTGCTTCCTGGGCACAGAAATTAGCTTTTAGAGATTAGGTAGATTCAAAGGGAGAGAGAGAGAATCACAAACAGTTTTGAAAAGGCATCCTTGAGTATATAACTGAAGCTAGGTCAGACTGTTTACCTAAATGACTCCTATGCCAACTCTTTTTTAATTATCTGAAACAAATTTTTTGAAAAATTAACACCTAAAATTCTGCCAGTTAATTAATTTGGGTGATCAAGAAAGAAACGTTTCAAAATGCAAATAATATGAGAACTTTAAGTCCATTACTCATTATCAATGATCCCTAGAACATATATTTTTTACATATTACATACTACACTTACTGTACATACATGATCTCATTTGACATCACCACAACCCTGATAAGCAAGTTTTATTATTCTCATTTTTTAAGTGCGAATCATCGAGGTCAGCTAAATTATACAAAGTCATACATGTAGTGAGATTAAACAGACTACTAAGATTCAGATCTCGATTCTAAATCCTAGGTTCTCTGTACTATACTCGTACTACATTATCGCTACTCATTAATGTTAATGAGTTTAATTAGACTGCCTTTTTCCTAATATAAGCTGAGGTCAGCTATACCAGGCATCCAGGAAACAACGTCAGAAAAAAAGGTAACTCTGGGCAGAACACTCTGGGGAGGAACCTTACAGTTGAAGACCAAAGCATAGCATAAGTGCTGGACACGTGGAAACCTGCGAGTATGGGACTCTGGAAGGAGGCATGAAAGTGGAAAGATTCCAAAGATAAATTATACTGAAGAAACAAGAATAAATTCCTGACCCTGTGAGGCATAAAAAAATAAAGAACCCTACTCCTTTTGCTTTTTGTCCTATACCACAAAAATCTTTCTGGATGTAAATTCAGCTACATTATGCGGTACTTTCTTGTTTTGTTTGATGCTTCTTTAAGATTAGATTGAAGTCATGCATCTTTTGCAGGACTGTCAAGAAGTGAGGCTGTATACTAAATGCACTCTGTTAGGTAGCACATGAATCTGAATTATCCCATTATTGATGATGTTGAATTGATTACTTCGCTAAGGTGGTGTCTGCCAAGGCTTGTTCTCAAGCAAAAAGTAACTTTTCCCTATTGTAACTGGGAAGGTACTTTGAGACTAAATAAAAACTGCTCCTCAGCCAGGCTCGGTGGCTCAACCTGTAATTCTGCACTTTGGGAGGCTGAGGTGAGTGGATTGCCTGAGCCCGTGGGTTCGAGACCCGCCTGGGCAACTTGGCGAGACCTCATCTCTACAATAAATCAAAAAATTAGCCAGGCGTGGTAGCACACGCCTATAGTTCCAGCTACTTGGAAGGCTGAGGCGGAAGGATCTCTGGAGCCCAGCAGGTCGAGGCTGCGGTGGCCGGGAGCGGCCACTGCACTCCAGTCTGGGCGACACAGTGAGACTCCAACTAAAAAAAAAACCCCAGAAAACAAAACAAAACAAAACAAAAAAACTGCTCCTCACAAAACTTTCAATTTATTTATATATCAGCACAGACTCATAGTTCCTTATTTTATTCAAAGAGTATAAAACCACTACTATCATTACTTATTGAGTTGTTCAAAATATATCAGATTTGGCCAATGGTAGCCCCCTTCAAGCTGGCTTCTGTGACCATCTAGCAAGTTATCATTCTTTGAGAATGTCCATATTTTCTAGCATAACAAGATGCTCTAGGCATCTTGATCCCCAAAACATATCTAGGACCAAAGTGGAGAGACTTTCTTCTAAGTGGAGAGAATTTCTTCTAGGGAGACAGATTTTAAAAAGCATATCCTAAAGACCTAATAGAGATTTCCAAAGTTTAGACAGCTATCTTGATAGAGAGTAATCACTACATTATTGCAGATTTTCAAAGTAAAGTTTGGACAACACCTTGATTGAGACATAAGACATCTTTATCAAAAAAGGAGTACTGGACTTGGAGTCAGAAGTCACAATACGCTGGTTTAAATCACTGTAGAATCAGATAGATCTAGATTTGCAAAGTAAATTTTTCAGTCTTGTGCAAATTAATCACATTGGTTTGTTTCCTCAAATGTAAATAATTGTGTGTATCTCAATAAGTTTATTTTTGCATAAAAATTAATACACTAATACACACAAAAGCTTGGCCTAGTATCTGTCCCAAATAAATGGTCAATAAATGCTATCTATTATAATTATATAGCAGCTTGTAATCAGCAGGGCCTAAGTAATGGAAGGTTTTATTATTAGGCATTAGCTCCATGAATGCAGGGATCTTATCAAATTTGTTCCCTTTATTTCCCCAGTTCTTGGCATAATGCCTGTCATTTAGCACATGACCTATAAATATTTGTTGAATCAAAGGAGATTAAAATACTAAAGAGTTGCTGGATTAGAAACCTTTTTAGGTTTAGGTCCCTTTGAATGCCAATAAACTAAGACCTAGCCATAATACTAGTAAAAGAATATCCTTATATTAATATCTATAATTCTTGGCAGTCATCTCCTTGGTTCATTCAGAATGATCAATCATGAACATATTTTATGGACCTAACACACTTACTTACAAACTAGTTGGTGAAACAACACACAAATAAATGGCACAACACATATTAACACTAGAGTATAATAGCTCCATGAAGGTGGGGTCAAAGTGTTTTTGCTCACTGCTATTTTCTCAGCACCCAGCACTGTTGATTGACATAGTTTTTAAAAGGGGGTTAGAACCGAGAGGGCTAATAAAGGACTGCATGTAATGCTTCATAGAAGAGGTAGATAAAAGTTGGGAAGAGTAGAAAAGGAGAGAGGCTGAGAGGAACAAATATTGCATGAGTGAAGAGAGACCAGCGAAAGCAGTTACAAAAGAGGAAATGGTTGGGTGCAGTGGCTCACATCTGTAATCCCAGCACTTTGGGAGGCAGAGGCAAAAGGACTGTCTAAGCCTGAGAGTTCAAGACCAACCTGGGCAACTTGGCAAGACCCTGTCTCTATAATAAATCAAAATATCAGCTGGGCATGGCAGCATGCACTTGTAGTTCCAGTTATTTGGAAGGCTGAGGTGGAAGGATTGCCTGAACCCAGCATGTCAAGGCTACAGTAGCTGTTAGCATGCCACTGTACTCTATCTAGCCTGGGTGACAGAATGAGACTCCAAAAACAAAAACAAAAAAAGCAGAGAAAAGAAAAAGAAAAAAATAAAAGATAAAAAGTGAATAGACTTAACTGTCTAAAACAAAGATGATAAGCTAGGATCCAGTGGAAAATTGCATTATCTATATTCAAAGCATATGTCCGTAGAACCTAATGTACAAGGGTGAACCCAAAAAAATCCAGAATTATCTTTTGGAGGGTGGACCCCTTGTAGTACACTTGGAATTCGTTCCTCCAGATCAAACAGTCGACCAGAGTTTTTTGTTTTGTTTTGTTTTTGTTTTTTTTTAAGAGAAGGTTATATGACAATCTGCAGAAGAAATGCCCCGAGTTGTGGCAAATAGGTGACTGGTTCTTCCATGATAATGCACCTGCCCACAATGCACTGAGTACGTAGCAGTTTTTGACCAAAAACAGCATGACCCCCGTGCCCACATTCCCTATCCACCTATTCTTGCCTTGAGCAATGTTTTTTTGAGTCTCTGGAAGAAAAAAGTCCTCAGAGGGAAACGTTTTGCAGATGTGAAGAGGTGAAACAAACAAATAAAAAAAAAAACATGGAAGCACTAAAAGGCATCAAAATTGATGAGTTCAAAAACTATTTTGAGCAGGGAAAAAAAGCATCTCAATAGGTGTATTGTTATCAAATGGAGAGTACTTTGAAGATGACTGACCTTTAAACACACAAGAATACACAATTTTTTATAAATAAATGCTGGGGTTTTTGGGTACCCCCCCGTATGTATTAGGCACTGAGTTCTCTCCAAATCCAGGTTTTGCGAAGAAGATAATGAACAATTTTATGTATTTCAGATCAACAACTCTACATGTATTGTAGAACCTTACAAAAAAAACCACAAAAAACCTCTTAACTTTTGACTAACCAACTTATTCATTAGGAATTTATTCTAAGGTACTAATCAAGTCAGACCAAACAAAACTTTACACATAAGAGATGATCAGGTCGGGCTCGGTGGCTCAGACTGTAATCCTGCGCTTTGGGAGGCCAAGGTGAGTGAACTGCCCGAGCCCACAAGTTCGAGACCTGCCTGGGCAACTTGGCGAGACCTCATCTCTACAATAAATCAAAAAATTAGCCGGGCGTGGTAGCACGCGCCTGTAGTTCCAGCTACTTGGAAGGCTGAGGTGGAAGGATCACCGGAGCCCAGCAGGTCGAGGCTGCGGTGGCCAGGAGCGGCCACTGCCCTCCAGCCTAGATGACAGAGTGAGACTCCAACTCAAAAAAAAAAAAAGAGATGATCAATACAAAATTGTTTGTGAACAATATAAATGGTCAATAGTAAGTGAGAAGTTGAGAAAATTATACTATATCTACATGATGGATTACCTTTGAGTCCTTCAAAATCATATTTATGGAAAGTGCTTTTTACATAATTGTCTTAGTCTCTTTTGGCTGCTATAACAAACATATCATAGACTGGTGGCTTAAATAACAAAACATTTATTTCTCACAGTTTTGAAGTCTGGAAAGTTCATGATCAAGGCACCAAAAGATTAGGCATCTGGTGAGGCCTACTTCCTGGTTCACTGATGTCTTTTTGCTGTGTCCTTAAATGGTGAAAGAGGACAAGGGAGCTCTTTGGGGTCTCTCTTATAAGGATACAAAAACCATTCATGAAGGCTCTGTCCTCATAATCTAAACAAACCCAAAGTACCCACCTCCAAATATCACAATATTGAGGATGGGGCTTCAACATATGAATTTTGAGGGGACATAAACATCCATTCCGCAACAACAGTATTATGTGAAAAAGTAGATTACAAGATTTATTTAAATATACTGGGGGGGTTGCAAAAAAAAGTATACACATTTTAAGTGATATTATCTATGTATTACCTTTTAAAGTTGAATTGAATTATAGTAGCAAAATGTATAGTATGACATTCACTCAAAAGATGGCATTAATCAAATGATTAATGCTAGCATCACCATGTGACAGGCAGGACAGTCAAAGAAAATGGCAGAAGCACCGTTGTAATTTGAGGAGCACAAGACCATTTTGAAGTGGTATTTGAAACGTGAGAATGTTGTGGAAGTACGATGACAATGAAGGCATGAGTATGCAACAGACCCTCCAACAAGTCTAACAACTGCACACATTTGTGGTAAGTTTGAGATGCATGGCACTGTGTGTGATGTGCACAAGGAACGATCCGGGAGACCTTGTACAGCAACAAGTCCTGCAGTAGTCTGCTGTAATCAGAAGTGTATGGACACTGATAGTACCTTTGAGTACCTCTTATAAGTGTAAAAGTCAAACATGAGTTGTTTTGTTATTGGTATATATTAAGTATTACAATTTTAATACAGTTTTTTCCTTTCTTAAAATGTATATACATTTTTGGCACTCCCTGTATTTTCATCTACGAAAAAGCTTGCAAAGAAAAAACAATTGAAAGAAATATACAGATGCTCCTCTATTTACAATGGGGCTATATCCTGATAAATTCATCATAAGTTAAAAAAAAAACAAACTTGAAAATGCATTTAAGTACTGAGAGAGGAGAAAGGAAAAAACTAGATAGACAGACTGATTAGGCCGGGTCCCCAGTAAAAATATGAAGCAAACCCTGTGGCCTGGAGTGAGAGTACCTAGTTCCAGGTCCATCCATGCACTGCCCCTTTCGCACACTTCTTCTTGATTGGTCCTTTCCAAACCTCTCCCGAATGGTACATTTCAATCCAACACCATGGTGCCTCTTTGATTGGTGCTACCACACACAATCAGCACACTCTTAAGACTATATAAACATCTTACTGCAGAGGCATAGTTGGCAACCTTCTTTCGGGTCCCTACTGTTGCAGGGAGCTTTTCTGTCTAGTAATAAATTCCTACTTGCTCACTCTTCAGTGTCCTCATCCCTCATTCTTCCTGGGTGTGAGACAAGAACCTACAACTGTGGAACTAGAAGAACTGCATACAATGGACTGAATAAGCTGGACCCAAGGAGATGAGAGAGTTTCAACATTCCTTGAGGGCCTGGCTTGCCAGCCTGCCAAATCACCAACCTGCTGAACCTGCAGAGCTGTGAATACTACTTGGGGACTGGCTCACTGACCGCAGAACTGGCAGAGCTGTAAACACTTATTGGGGCTTGGCTCACCAACCCCCAAACTAAGAGAGATGCAACACTCCTTGGGAGCTCTGCAGCTGTTGGCATCCCCGAGTTCTTGGGTGCCACTGGATTCCCCTATTTGGATGCCATAACGTCCCCGGCCACTGCGTGGATCCTGGGCTGGCAGTGCAGCTTTGGAAACTGCAAAGTCCCTTGGTGGCCCAGTTTGCCAAACAGTAAGACTAAAAACTGCATCAGTACCTCAATAAATACTTTGTAAAGTAAAAAAAATCATAAATTGAAAATATATTTAATACAGCAATAAAGTCACTGTAAGGTTGAAAAATTGTAAGCCAGGAACTGTCTATACTATATAAATTAACTCTCCAGATTAGCCAATGTCTTGCCCTTCCATACTCCCTAGAAAATATACTGAAAGATCCCTACAACATATTAACACTCGTGGCTAATAAGTTGTTCTCCTAATGCCCTCATATTTCTACTCCAACTAGCTATTACATGCTTACCAAGAGCTAGTTCTATTCATTTTTATATGTGTTTTATGCCAATTGTACTTTTTGTTGTGATTATAAAACTAAAGGAAATAAACCGAAGAAATATACATGCAAAAAAGAAAGGTAGTTATCACTATGAAAATTAAGTTTAATGTGTACAGAAGTTGCTCCCAAATCATCATCTAATTATATGGTACCTAGATAACTGTAAAAGTTGAGGGAGGCTGGCGGGGCACTGTGGCTCACGCCTGTAATCTTAGCACTTTCAGAGGCTGGGGCGAGAGGATTACCTGAGCCCACAGGTTTGAGACCAGCCTGGGCAACTTGGCAAGACCTCATCTCTACATTAAATAAAAAAATTAGTCAGGCATGGTGACGTGTGCCTGTAGTTCCAGCTACTTGGAAGTCTGCAGTGGAAGGATCACCTGAGCCCAGCAGGTTGAAGCTACAGTGGCCGTGAGTGCACACCCACATGGCAGAGTGAGACTCCAACTAAAAAAAAAAAAAAAAAAAAAAGTTGGGGGAGGGGGAATAATAAAAATCTAAACAAACACACACAAATGCTCCAAAAATATTTGGGTTTTAATATATCTTTGTACATTATTATTATTATTATTATTATTATTGCTTAAACTACAACTGTATTTATCCATCTGCAATTTTCAGAGAACCCAATCAAACTATCCTATCCACTAAAGGCAGGCATTGGTCCTGCTTCAAACGACTAGTGAGTAAAAGAACATTTACATGCTGCTTTTCCCTGCTTCAATAAACTGTGTATGTATGTAATTGCGGTAGAATATATATAACACAATATTTATAATCTTAAGCATTTTAACGTGTTAAGTACATTAACACTGCTATGCAACCAATCTCTAAAACTCGTTTTATTTGTAAAGCTAAAACTCTATACCCATTAAACAACT
>CAUYQG010057282.1:0-35907 GCA_963574415.1 Tarsius wallacei | reverse complement strand
TTCAACTTTTGCAAGGAATGTAAATGCTGAGCAAGCAACAAGCCCCCTCCCAAACTCCCAAACATTCCTTTACCTAGATTACAGTAGACCCAGTGGCGCCAGACCCAGCGGCGCCAGGCACCCTCCTGACAGGCAGGCTTTGCGTTATCTCAAACCTGCTTGCCTGCTTGCTCAAACATTTTGCTCCGCTAGCAGTTACCTGTCCATCACAGGTAACAAAGCCGGGAGCCCACGCAAATTGGGCTTGAATCAACCAATCAAAATCTCTGTAACTACGTTACATAGTTTTTATCCAACCCTGTATGCACAAGTAAAACACCCCACCCCCTCAAAACTATGTATAAAAGGTGCGTGATAACTTGAGTCTGGGCTTGTTCATCACTGAAGCCA
Source organism: Tarsius wallacei (assembly GCA_963574415.1). NCBI lineage: Eukaryota > Metazoa > Chordata > Mammalia > Primates > Tarsiidae > Tarsius > Tarsius wallacei. Next base: position 35,517 of record CAUYQG010057282.1, on the reverse strand, counting down.
CTGTCGGTTTCAAACGCGAGCCCAGGCTCGAGCTTGAATAATAAAAAAACCCTTGTGTTCTTGCACCGGGGCTGGCTCTTTGGTGTCTCTCTGGATTAATGAGCACAACAGAATACACTCTGAGAGACAACAAATTAGAGAGAAAACAGTCACGGGAGGCCAAGGCTGTTCAGTGTGATGCAGGTGCGGGGAGCCCTAGACCCCTGCCTCAGGCTGCAGATGGCTGGGAGAAAGGCATAGCTGTTCCTCCTTTGGAAAGAATGAACTTATTAAATTATGGAGTAATGTAACTACTATATTGTTTGAAAAATGAAACAAATATTATAATCCAGTTATTCTAACATGTTGACTTACCTATTATGCTTTTATTACAATCTTTTTTTTTTTTTTACTTTTACATGGTTATAATCACAGGACACACATTTACAACTTGTTTGTCTTCCTTTCCTCTCTGCTTCAGGTCCATGTAGGTCGTGTTCCATGTCTCTTCCTGGTCTCCCTAAATATAATTGTAATGAGCTCCATATCGTTCTATTGATTGGTTCCATAGTCATTTGCTCGATTATTGTCTTACAGCTGAACATTTAATTTGCTTCTAATGTTGCTCTGTTGAAATCCTTCATTTCTACAATGGTTTGATCTTTTGGATCACATCCTTGAGGTAGAGTTCCTTTATTGTGGCTATCTGGGCTTTTAACTCATTGGGGCTCCCACCCAACGCTGACTACATGCCAGATTCTAAGTACTTTACGTGTATTAACTTACTCATGCTCATAATACTCCTACAAGATAAATAAATCTGTCCCTGTTTTATAGATGAGGCAACGACTTCACAGCTAGTACATGGTAGGACTAGAATTTAAACTCAATCTGGCTGGCAAAAGAAAGGAGGAGAGAAGGAAGGAAGGGAGGGAGGGAGGGAGAGAGGAGAGGCAGGCAGGAATGACAGGCAGGAAAGTGGGAAGAAGGGGAAAAGAAAAGTGAGAAGAGTTGAGTGAAGAGAAGAGTGGCAGGGCTGAATTTAGTTCCTCCCCTTATAACTTGATTTATTGTAGAGACGAAGTCTTGCCATGTTGCTCAGGCTGGTCTCAAACCTGAGCTCAGGCAATCCTCTAGCCTCCACCTCCCAAAGTGCTGGGATTACAGGCATGAGCCACCATGCCTGGTTGTACTTCTAGTTTCATAAAGGGCCAGGCTGCAGAGCCAGCTGTCAGAAATGTTCCTGAGTCCCTACCCTAAGCCTCCTAACTTAAAATGGACCAAAAACAGAAGCAGAAAAACAGGAACTCACAAACAGAAGTCTTGCTCTGCTTATTTAAAGTCATTATTCTCCCATGCTCCTGGCAGATGAGTATCTACAGGCAAAGCAGAGTTGCAGGTACACACGACCTCTTAGATGAAGGCCTTTGCTTCTGATGTAATCTTTGCTGCTGTCCTGACTCACTGGAGACTTACAACCAGTGCAGGCAAAAGGGAAGCAGGAGCACAGCTTTTGGCATAGTGGGAAAACTGTATTTATCATCAGAAGACCTGAACCAAGTCCTAGTTCCAACACTTTCTGGCTGTGTGTTCTTGGGCAAGCCACTGTTTCTTCCTTGAGTGAGCGAATATAGTGGTAGTTTGTATTAATTCTTCATTGAGTCTAAGTACAAAGCAGTCAATGAATGAATAGACAAGCACCATCAAGTGGCTTTAGCAATGCTCTCTGCCTCCTGTGGCAGATGCCTGGTCCTAGAGATGAAGAGGCCCTGGGTATTCTTTAACCAGAAGGATTTGCTGTCTGGGTCAAAAACTGACCAGGACAGAACAGAACAGCACAAGACTATGCAGAGTGGATACAGCGTGAGACAAAGCATGGACCTGACACTTACACCTATTCAATCAACTTGCTTCCTACCCAGGCCTTAGCAGTCAGTAGAAATACAACAGGCTTCATTTGATCACACCCGTGTTCTTTCCTTATGCAGATGTGGTCACTGGCACTTTTACCACAGGTGCCGACAAGAGAAAATGGTAGAAGCAGAGTTCTATCTGCAGTGGATTTGAAAGTAACACAAACTTCTGCATCTGCTGAGATCCTTTTTTTCCAGGTAGGAGAAAAAAAATCAGCTTAGTGTTTAGGCGCCTCTCCTTAACCTTTTTGGGCTTATTCTGTAATTATTAACATAGATAATTACCAACATCTGAATAACTTTTGGTCTAAATGTTTAGTGTTTTCATCAAACAATATTTAAAGGGTTATTGAGCTTTCAGGTTAATCTGTGAGAAATATTGGTAATGTTGCTGAAATTTATTTCACTTATACTTGTTTTGATTGTTAACTCACTTCCCTATTCAGGAGGCATACCATAAAGCAGTTAAGAGCACTGGATTGAAGGGATCTTGACTCTCTTCCTTACTATGTGACCCCTGGCAGCTGCTAAATCTTTTGGTATCTTTGGCAGATTATAATAGTGTTTATTTCGAAGTTTTTTTAGGATTAACTAGAATTTTGCATGTAAAACTTAGGATTTTGCATGTAAAACTACCCCACAAGGTTCCTGGCAGATAGTATATACTTGATAAATGTTAACTAATTTACTGTCACTGTTCCACAACATTATTTGCACCTCTTTTGTTCTTTATATCCAAGGAGCTTAACTAAAACAGAGGCTCACTCAAATTTTCTCCAATACTGGCTTGTGTGTATGAGATCATAAGGAAGCCCACGTCAGGGGTGGGTGGCAGATGGAAGTGAAAAGTAAGAAGATGCTTGAGAGGAAGGAACTATGATTACCTCATTCCAGTGTTCCACCAATAATGAGGCTCAGCTTCCATCTCTCCCACTACAATTGACTTCCTCTTCAATCTATTCTTGCATATTTTCTCCCTCTCGTAGTTTCTGATTACTCTCCGTTTTTACTTCCTCATCACTTCAGCATGTCATGACTACTTACCACTTTAATATCCCTCCTCCTGGGGCAGCTCTCTATGTCCTCTTGGGAATTTCCTATTTCCCAGCATAAATTAGTGAGAGAATCCAACTGGCTGCCTTGTCCTCAGTACAGGTCACTGATCAAACTGAATGGATGGGCCTTGAGTCGATGCCTACCAGTCCAATCAACTGTGGCTGGGAGCAGTGGGGTCTGGCCTGTGTTGTCCCATCCCTTTAGCAGGGGTATGGGTGTTGGGAGACAATTCTTCATGGGTCACTTGTGTTTCTGCACATCTTCTGAGCAAGAGGCATGGAGACTTTCCTTCTGTCCTGTCTTGTCAAAGATGTCTGTAAACAAAGTCTTAGAAGACAGGTATCTTGTCCTCTTCCCTACCCCTGCCCAGGTCAGAGGACAGATTTGTTTCCTGACCGAGATAAGGGTGATAATGTTTTGTTCTGGGGCAGGATGTTAGCCACCTCCGTATAAAACTGGGGCTTCCTTAGTTGTAACATAAACTCACTGTGTGGGCAGAATCCCTGAAGGAATACTGGGAAAAAAGGGAACTGATGGAACTATGAAACTCACGTGCCCGCTGTGCCAAGAGAAATAAAGTCCTTTGTTTCTGATCCAGGGGTCTCATTGTATTCTGCCAGAATCTAGGAAACCTGTTAACTTGCAAGCAGAGTAAAATCTCAGACCCTTCACAGGTCTTGCCTATAAGAAGGGATGTTCTCATTCAAGTACAATGGTCATGGCAGGCACTGTGATGAACCCATCTAATGCAGCGTTCTGTTTTGCTTCCTCTCTCTCGAGTTTCACTAATATATAAACTAAATAAGCTATAGGGGGTTCTCCTGGGCCTTATTTTTGAGAGAAAATGTATTATAAAGCAATGGGGGTGGGTGGGTGAAAAAGAACTCAAAGGACTGTGAAACATTTCCACCCTCTTGAGTGATCCTTGGCATGCCCAGATTTGGCACCTCTGTATACCATGGTGCTGCTGCTGAGTCAGGCAGGGGCTGTCCAAACACAGTTGTGCATCTGCATAGCATTTAGTCCCTGTGACACCCAGTGTGCTTTCAGTGGACCCATTCAGCTGCCAGGAGAGTCACAATAGAGCAAGTTTAGCAATTTGGCGGTGGTGCTTACTCCTAAGGGTTTGATACCCTTAGGTAAGACAGTTTGCAGGGTCCATTGTGCTAGCACTGATCCATGAGCAGGGCTACCAAAAATTACACAATATATAGTACCAGAGGCTTCGTGGCCAGCACTAAAGCAATGGTTTAGAATTGCCTGCTTTATGTTCAATTTTCTGGGTAAAAAAACACTGGATGCATATGTGCAAATGCCTTAGAGCACAGGGAATAAAGGGGAAAGGCAATACAAATAAAGCACAGGACATAAGGTCAAACACTGTAGAGTTTTGCTTCTATTCTACTCAGTCTCATTTCTAGAAAATAAACTGTTAAGAAACTTCCCTGGCTGTAAGGCATCATGGTCTGCTGGGGGCCATAGGCCGTATAATTTCCTAGACGACCTTCAACCTACAAATATATCAACATAGTTATAGACCCTTTGGGCTTGAGGGTAGCTGCTGGTAGCTAAAGTCACCTTGGGGGGCTCAGCACTTGTTATCCTTTCTCCTTGTTTTTGTTGTTTTTAGCTTGGGCAACCACACAAAAACCTCTAAGGCCCTGTGTGTCATGAATTCCCTGGGCCAAGATGACATCCTTCCTATTGAGTGAATCCAGCTGTGCTGGGAAATGGGGACATGTAAGTCTCCTCACTACAATGGCCTTCAGGAGGTCAGGGATTTTATCTACCTCGTTCACAGGTTTATTGGAGTAGGCACTTGGCAAACATTACATGGACAGTAGCTCGGGTTATACAAATATTTAATTTGTTGGGTTTGGGGAAGATGTTTTTCAGCAAATTCAGAAAGGATGCCAGTTTGACATGTCCTAATGTACCAATTCATGAGCTCACTACTTTATTTTTAAAATTTTAAACATTTGCTTTCAGGGGCTATTCATTCATTTAGATGCGGATTGTAACCAAGGTGTTCACTTGTGACTAGTTTCATCATCCGATCGAGGCTAAAGCTTGCCTTCCAGACAAGTTGCTATTGTAAACTCCCCATCTTCACCTCCTTTAAGTGTTAATTTAAACTGAAATAAAAAGCGTGACATTCTAGAATGGCACCAAATCTAGAATACTACAATACCAGTGTTGGGGAATCCTTGATTCTGGTCGATTAGAAATTAGTTGTTGAAGCTAAAGGTTGGTCAATTTAATGGTACAAAGATAAGCCCCTTAAAACAACTGTCTGTAACACTTGGGTTCTTTTAAAACAAAATGGGACTCAACAAAAAGAACTAGGGAATAGTTTAAATGACTGGAAAGAATTTAAAATGGCATTTAAGGATTGAAATAAAAAGAAAAGCTTCTGTCAAGTATCTATTCCCACTGATGTAACAACTTGGGGGTATGTTCCGTACTATTTGGAATATTTGCAATTGCAGGGGCAAGTGTCCATGGCTTCTTCAGGAAGAAATCCAGGCTTTGGAAAAGAGTAGTACAAATCGTTTGTAGACAGGTGTCTGTGATAGTTAGCTCTTGAAGGTTGAAGAGACAACAGGATGCCACGACACCTCTCAGGCCAGAGACAGTCTCTGCAGAATAGTTTGAGGATCCAAATTACCAGACAAAGGCAGGAAGTTTTCATCAGATCTTATTAGTAACTAAGAAACTTCACTAACTGGGACATTGGAATTTTGGTCAGCAGTGCAAAAATGTCTCTAACATTTAGTAAAATAGTATGACAAGAAAAAAAGTGTTTTTCAGAATTTTGAATAGACTCCAATTTTTCCCATTAAAAAAAAATTGGGCCAGGCTGGGTGGCTCAGCCTGTAATCCTAGCACTTTGGGAGGCCGAGGTGAGTGGATTGCCTGAACCTGCGGGTTTGAGAGCAGCCCGGGCAACTTGGCGAGACCTCTCTACAATAAAATAAAAAATAGCCAGGCGTGGTAGTGCACGTCTGTAGTTCCAGCTACTCGGAAGGCTGAAGCGGAAGGATCGCCGGAGCCCAGCAGGTCGATGCTGGGGTGGCTGTGAGCGTGCATGCCATTGCACTCCAGCCTGGGCGAAGGAGTGAGACTCCAACTCAAAAAAAAATTAGACTGTATCTCAAAGAATGTACTTAAATAATAACACTGATTAAATAGGCTGTTCCTACCCAGGAAGGCATCGTGAAGTGGAAAGAGCCTTCAGCATCTTGCTTAAGAAATGAGGCTCTTTGACCATCTCGCCGACTCTTTTTAATGTGTAAAGTTGGAACAATACAACCAGCCCTAAAGATTCATTAGGAAGATCAGCTAAGACAGAGAGCCTAACACTATGCCTAATACTTAGCAAGCACTTCACAAAACAGGAATTAGAATGTAAAAATACATTTTAAAAATGTAATTTTATTAATTAGAAATACTGTTATAGTCAAAGGAAAAGAAATCATAGTGACTGGCAGAATTTCTCTGACATTAAAAGGAAGCATCTTTATAAAAAAGATAAGACCTCCTCCCTGCCAAATTTCACTATAAAAACTGTATATTGATTATATATACACATAATAAGAATGTAAGGTGCAATAAATCGCCACCATCTTTATTAGTATGTTAGCCAGGCCTGTAGCCTCTTAGTAAAATTAATATAATAAAATTAAATTGTATTTATTTTGATTTAATTAAGTTCTGTCAAATTCTCAACATCTGAAAGGTAATTAAGATATTTTAAAGATTTTTAAATAAAATGCTCATCAATCTCCAAAAAGTAATGCTAAACACAATGATGAAAAATAAACATATTTTCCCATGACTGAACACATCAATGAAAAACATTTTTTTCAAACTTTTATCCATGCACAAAACAGTAGTACTGAACCTGTAATTTAGATTACTTTATAAAGAAAACAAAAGTCTTGTGATTAAGTAACTTGTCAAGGCCATGTTATTTCAAACACCACAATTTTGGGGTGGGTAAAAAGAAGATTCTAAAAATTATTAAAATGAACATGACACTGATCATTTATCAAATTCAACAGATTGAACAGATGGCATGTAAGCAGTTAGAAAAGGAGATAGTATGGTTTTACTAAGAATGAGGTGTTCCCATTCTTGATTTAATATACTAGCAGATTAGGCTACTTCCAAAGATAGTACATGTCGGATGACAAACATGACAAAATTCTTAGTGTCCTTTTTAGAAACAGGGCACATGAAGTGATTGGTCATTACTTCATCAACTGTCCCCAGAATACTAATTAATGGATCAGTCACCTGGAGAGTAGTCAATAGTGGCATCCTGAAGAGGGTCTGTGTTCCATTCTGTTCAATTCAATATGTATCAGTAACTTAGACAAAGCTACCAAAGCATACTTTATCAAAACTGGAACTGACACAAGGTTAAGAGAAAGAACCCAAATTCAAAATAACTTTTACAAGTTAAATTTAGTAAGGATAAATATTGTACTCAATGAGGTTACTAAAAAATTGTGTAAGATTGGGAGTGGACTTGGCTTCCCAGCAATACCTGTGAAGCTCAGTAAGAGACAACAATGTGATATGCCTGCCTTATAATAATGGTGATAATAATAATGTATACCAGCCACAACAGCTATAGGAGAACCACTCTGAAGTTGGCAATAATGCCCCTCAATCTGTTGTAGTTAGACCACCAAGGAACTGAGGTTAGTTCTGAGTAACACATTTTAAGAGGGGACTGAAAGAGACAATCCTAGGTTGGTCTGGAATAGAGATCATGTAAGAATTCAGAAAAACGTGAAGTCTGAGAAAGGATATGAAGAGATGGCCACACAGAAGAAACAGGACTTTGATCTCATTTCACTGTGCATTTATAGAGAAATCTGACAATTCTTCTAACCCTTGTAAGGGTACTGAATGATTCCACCCAGCAGTGGCTGAATGAAAATTATGATGAAATTATAAAAGCATCTATAGTAGAGGTGTGTACCATCATTGTTTCTACTTTTGAGACTGTTTCTCTAGCATGTTTATTCTACTAAAGGAGAACCAGAATTCTAAACTTTCTACAGCATCTAGACAAAATAATTAGTTTTTGTGTAATTTAAAAAAAATTATTTTTATTTTTTGGGAATGAGATCTCATTATGTTGCCTAGGCTGGTCCTGAACTCCTGGGTTCAAGCAATCTTCCTGCCTCAAGCTGGCTGAGTAGTTGTGATTAAAGGTGTGCACCATAGCGCCTGGCTAGTTTTTGTCTAATTTAAAGTGGACATGATATATCAGCTAGTTTTTGTCTAATTTAAAGTGGACATGATATATCAGCACCAACTGACCCTTCTGAAATGAGTGAAATCTTTGAACTCTTTGGAAACCATGAGGAATCTTGCTAAACAGGTGAACTTAAATAATAATTCCACGCCTGATTTGGAGAAAGCCACCGAAGTGAAGCAGCCTCCCTTCCTCCATTCCGTTAAGCATTTTCTGCTGTCCTGAGTCAGTGCGGAAACCAGGCTCTCCTGAAACAAACACGATTGCTAAGAATGTTCAGCAAGAGAGGGCAAGGACTCAGAGACCCTCCAGCAGCAGGTAGTCCACTAACTACTTCTGTATGGCTCGCTCATAGTTAAGGACTTTACATAAAATCGTGCTTGGGAGTCAATTCTAGACATCCCTAATATCTTTGTTTTCTGCCATGAACTCTAGATCCTTCAGGGGTTACACTATAAAGTGATATGATTACATAATTAAATATTAGAAATGACCACCGAGTATATCCTCTTTATTGTTTATGATTTACACGGAAAATGATGGGCTGGGGTTATAGAACAATAAACCAATCATTACATTTAGACCTGGACTTTGGAAAAACTTGCATTCCATTTTAACAGTTCACATATATCTAACAGTTTATATATAAAACCAGATCACAAATAATCTTAAGAGTTAGTTAGTTTAGAGATAAACAAGAAACAAAAGAAAACCACATAGATCTACCTTTAAATATCAGCATTCATATTACAAGAAATAAGAAAATATTTAAAAAAATAAAACTATTAGGTCGTCAAAACATAAAATAGAGAAATAAGATAAAAGATATTTTATTAATATTCATACTTATTTCTAATTTACTTTTATTTATTCTTGACTTTTTCAAAAGGACCCAAGATATGATCAAATAGTATTTTGGTGTTGAACTTGTCAGCTTCAGTTTATACCAGCTTGTTACCACAAAAATCCTAAAACCTTAATTTTCTTTTTTTCATTGAAGCCAACTCTTATTCAACTTTTCTCCTTCATAGCAGCTGTTTATAGATAGTAGGGAGCCAAGAATGAAGGACAGTAACAGATGGAAAGCAAAAAGTACAACAGCTATCTTAAGTTCAGCTCTCAACATTGCTGGTTGAGTTTGGAACCAAAACCTCTTAACAACTGGCAGATAATAGCTAAATCTTAATAGGCAAAGAAGAAATATTTTCTTTGGAACAGCTGCTATCTAGAAGAAAACCAAGGTCCCTTAATACCGCCTAAATATAATGTGTGGCTTATTATAGAAACATCTTTAGCAATGTAAGTTTAATCAGTAAGTGTCACAAGTGATCAACATTACTTGAAAGAAAACGAACCAACAAAAATCATACTAGTCACAGATTTCCACAATATACACATGAAAATTCATTTTAATCTGATTTGACTCCTTGACACTAACTGATTATCAATGAAATATGGTATGGAAAGATCACAGAGTAGAAAACAAGCAAAGATTAGTTTATACAACAGTGACTATATACATCAGAAGGAAAACATGCTAGCTAATGCAACATTAACATTAAGGCCTGAATGTAAGCATTTCCCAAGCCACAGAAGCCCCAAAGAAACCCTAAATTACAAATTCACCATATTACATGCATGCAATGTTCACTTTTGTTTTACCCATAAAAGGATACACAGTATTTTGCTGTAAATACCAGACACATTTACAATATATGCAAAAATTAGAATGCAAGTGTTATGTTCCTTATATTTAAGCCTCAAATGTGCCAACAGTGAAAATTCATTTATTTTTAAGAATGGAAAAAAGAGACGAAATATAAATACTCAGAGAAATTACACAAATAAGATGTAATTCTGCTTTTGGGAAGCCATATAAATATTCCTTTTATGTGTCCAAACTATATTTCAATGGACCAGTTGGATGGATGTACACCATGTGCTCTACTATTTTACTTGCTCAAATGTGACATTCTAACAGCCCTCATTCTCTAGTGTTGACATCAAGTCACATTTGTAAGTGAACCATTACGCCCATGTCTGCACATATTTGTCTACTGTATGTGATTACCTAAAGAAGCTGTGCATCTTAGTTTGGGTTACACAATTACAAAGATGACCCTGTGCAAGTTTTCAGATCTTCCAAAATATTGCAGAACCAAAATAACCTTAAACTAACTATATCTACTACTTATCAAACAGATGCACCAAGAGTGTTTTGGACCTTCTAGTATAATTTTAAACAAGGAGAAACAGATTGAGTAAGAGGTTAGAAAGGGTTTCATAAGGCCATCTAATTTATCTCATTGTACCAAGCACTGAGCACACTGGATTCTTCATATGCTGCTTTAACCTTATGTTGAGCACATCCACTGTTTTATTAACTAATTTATTTTACTCCTTAACCACTTCGGGGGGGGGGGGTTTACATCTAAGATTTTAAAATTTTGTGATGTTCTAGCCAAAATTTTAGCCCTCAATTGGTGTTCTGGAAAGCCCTAATTTTAAAGAGATGGAAAAGTAGACACCTTTCTAGAAAACGTCTCAGTATTATAAGCCAGGAGGTTATGAAGGAGCAAAGGCAAAGGGACCAGTGAAAAAGTATGCTTTAGAATTTGTTTTATTTCCAATTAAACCAAATTTTACTACTGTTCACATTTGTCTTCACATCTGATGCAAATAGGAGAGCTTAATTATAATCACTTAGTGGTAGTATTTTAGATGCAGCCAATAATGTGTGCCACACAGATGATTATTTGTTCTGGAGAGAGTTAGCTGGATAAGCTTGACTTTACAATTAATACAAACATATTTAACTAAAGAAAATGGATGCACTGCTTCAACATTCAGCTTGAAAATGTTTAGTACTTTCTGCAAACCTAAATTTAGTTTAGAAAGGTTATTCTCTTTCTAAACTATGGCATATACTATATATAGCACTTTTAAATATATTTATATATAATTATTTGCACATCAGATTTAGAAGGAATTTGCAGATTTACTCTGATAGACTGACTCATTTCAGTTGTTAAGGTTTAGGATGCTTCTGTAGTACTGTCATTTGAAGGTGGGGCATCAGGATCAGGCTCGGAGGAAGTGGCTGCAGAGGCTTCAATAACTGCAGGTGGGAAATGACGGCGGCACACAGGGCATGTTCCCGACTGGAAGGAAAAAACAAGGTAAGACCCACCAGAAACTGCCACACAAGTAACTTAATAAAGAAAAAACAGTATCATTATCTTAATAGTAAATCAAGTATCTTAGAAAAACCAAGCAAATCAAGTATCTACCAAAAACCAAATTAACTTCAAACCCACACAATACAGAAAGATACTATTTTAATGCTATTTCCTCTGCACTGCAATCAGACTCTAATTTTTTTGAGGGTAAACAATGTCTCTAAATCATGTTTGTGCCCTTAAGGTCATTCATCTTATATTTAGTGAGTTTTAATTAGGAGCCTCCATGCTCAACACTGATGTTATGGCAGAGTATGAGCAAAGAATTATGGTGGATGTCCTCACAGAAGTCAGAGTTTAGCTTAACAATAACCTGAATTGCATTATTATTACCTAATCTACTATGCACATATTAGAGAAACCACAGACCCTACTTAATTCGCTCAAATCATTTCCTCCAGGATCCTTCTCACATACACTACAGCCTCAATTGTCAAAGCAGATGGACCTCAGACATTCTTTATAAACCATGCAATTTGTTTCTAAAAAGAGATGGAGCACTAGGGGCCTTATAAATGACAAATCAACCAACCACAGATCTGAGAGGAAAGTAGGAAGGGAAACAGCTATACTAGGAGTACAACATTTTAGGACCAATGGAAGATTACTGAGATATGTCATTTGATGACACACTATACTCTTGTAAATCTTGTATTTTTCCCAAGGAGATATCCCTAATAGAAGGGATCATGCTGTTGAAGGTGACAAAGAATTGCATCTTGGGAACTTTCTCGCCAGAAAAAAAAACAAACAAAAAAGGCTTTACATGAAGTTGTTTTATGTCAGGAAAGAGACTGAAGAGCTTGTTACCTTAGGCTATAGCAATGTCAAGTATAATTCAAGGCTATTACAACATATATAATGTTTAGAATTTAAGGATTCAATTCAGCAAACATTGACTGTGCACCTGCCATACTGACTAGGCCCTAACAGCAACATTTGAGAGCCAAATATATAAGTGTGATCTTGGTCAACTACATACTAGCTGTGTAAATTTGGACAAGTAACAATCACTGGAAAACAGGAATAAAGATATCAATATATCCTAGACTTATTGTGAAAATGAAATGAGACATCATTAAATAGGAAAGATCTAGTGGCACCTGACACATAGCACACACACAAAACACTGCTTCTTAAGATATACAAACAGGCAAGTAACGTTTTGGAAAAATAGAAAACAAAACTATAATACAAACTGAATATGCACACAGATATAAACTAGAAGCTAACATCAACAACTAAAAGATGAATTGATTTCATAAAGGAACAGTGAACATTTCTACACTTGACCTCAGAAATTTTAAATAGAGTTTTGAAAAGGATGAAGTGACAGTAGAAGGAGAAGAATAGCAAAGAAAGGAAAAGGGAAGAGAAGAGAAGAAGAAAGGGAATGGGGGAGGAAAAAAGAAAGGAAGTGGTTATAGGAAAGAGAAGAAGCTGGATCCATGAGTAGATAAGCTAGGAAAGTGATCTGGGAATTCCTACTGAGCTGGCTGGTAAATATATTTTATGAAATAATACAGTTCACAGAGGAGATTTAAGTAAAGCTCTTTCTTTTATTTAAGTAATTCACATATACTTTAATTTTATTGGGCAAATATTTAAAGGCAATATACACATCCACATTGCCAGCTGTAAGTACTGCCAGGTTACCTGGGTTGTGAACTTCATTTAGGGGCTTAAATGTGTGTGTAAAGTTACAGTTCTACCAAGGATCCCTGGAATAGAAGCTTCTTGGTAAGGTTATTAAGTATCTCTCATACACATTTTCAGAAATACCAACTTATATCAGCATAATACCTGTATACTGTATACAGTACTTTGAGCAGTGCCAAAGGCTTCTTTCCTTGAGATACTTTTGAGATGATCAAATTTCAGGGTTGTAATTATAGCTCTAAATGGTTTTATTCTAAAATGATTTTCAGATATTTAATCACTTCCTAAATAATCAAAAACGCCAGTTATTGTTGTCTACTTTTTTAGACAACGTTAATAAAGTAAAATAGTTCCCTATTATTCCTGACCTATTTTTCAGGCAATCAGTTTTTAACAATGAGTTAGATAGTACTACAAATAAGTAGCTAAATAAAATAGGCTTAAAAGACATTACCATTATTAACTTCTGGGAGAAACTATTAAAGTACTAATGTTTTAAAAAGTAACTATTTTTTCCCCCACTGCATCAGAGAGCTAGAGTAAAAAGTAATTCTAAAACTTACCTTCTGTAGCCAAATTGAGACACAAGGTTTGTGAAAGAAATGGTGACAGGGCAACTCTGTGGCTATATCATCCTTAATATATTCACTGCAACAGATTGGACAGCACTGTTCCTGACCAATAGCTGAAAACAACAAATAATTTAGATCTATCAATCACATGTGGTTCAATTTTAATAAAATTGAGAATCAACATATTACACTCACAAATACCTATGAAAGACAAAGGAACCAGACTTTGATCATAGCATGCTCTGCCTAATACATGGCAATTCAGAATTTAATAAATGTTGCTTTTTTAGGAAAGTTGACATGGAAACATCTGTCTTAGCCTATTGCTTGATAAATTAAAAATATTCTTATACTAGATAAATGTTTGCCAGCATCTGGTTACCACAGAAAATCAAATGAAAGTTTCTAATAGTTAAGTATTTCATCTTCTAGGTACATTTATGATATACTTAAATAAGCAATGTGTCCTCCAACATCTGAGGTCAACGTTGCTCTTACCAGTGTGATCTTCAAGCACAAGGGTCTCTGGAAGACCATCAATGCTTTCCTTACTGGCTGGTGGATTGGCTACCTCAACATCTACTGCAAGAGACTCTAAATGTGCCAGGGCAGTCTGGAAAACAAAAGTTAGGGTTCTTTGTTAGAGAGAACTTTTAAGACATAATAGAAAACTATTTTTTATGGTATCTTCCAAAGTTATATCACCATTATTCATTATTCTCTTCTCTTTAGTTTCTTTTGCTTTAGCCCCTTGCTCCTTTTGCCCTTTCCAAAAGGAACCACCACCATCACACCAAACCAAAACATCAAACACACAGACATACACACCCCAACTTTCCACAATGAATACACAAATCTATCTTGTCTCAGTAATTACCTACTTTCCAGTCATATTTATAATTTTAGAGAAGTGGCAATTTCTTCCAACTATGAGTACCTGTGTGGGATCAATAACATGAAATAAAGTAAACACTTCAGAAAGGTTCATTTTCTGAAAGATAAAATGTGGCCGAGGTTACTAGATGCTCAAAGTATAGAAGTAAACAATGCAACTCCTGAATGACTGTATCTACTACCAGCACAACCAACACATCCACATTGCCAGCTGTAAGTACTGCCAGGTTAGCTGGGTTGTGAACTTCATTTAGGGGCTTAAATGTCTGTGTAAAGTTACTGTTCTACCAAGGATCAAAAGAACATCAGATCAAATGATCATCTAGTATGAGCCACTCTCATCTTTTCTGCCTCCAATCAGACTAGAATGGTAGGAAGAACTTTTGTCTTTTTGCCTGCAAACCATAGAAATACATGCTCTTGGTTCAGCACAGAGGCTGCTTCCTCGGCCTAGTGCTTTCTGTCCATCCTTTAAGTTCTATAAATCCCTCAAGGACGGAGTAATCCTGTCTCTGTCTCTTCCATGAAGCCTATGTCAGTGGTCCCACACTGTACTAGTATCTTCCTTCTGAACTGCTACTGTACCTAAGTAATTCGTATTATATAATTTAATAATTGTTAGTTATTATATCCCAACTACAATATCATAAGATCACAGAGCTACAAAAGATCTTAGCATTAATCTAATTGAATATTTTTTTGTGGGGATGAAAAAGTTGAAACAAATCTGACAACCATTAAAACTGGACCTCCCCTCCTAGAAGGAATGAAAAATAGTATAGCTGCTATGGAAAACAATATGGCTACTGCTCAAAATTAAAAACTGCAGTATCATGTAATCCAGCAATTCCACTCCTGGGTATGCACCCAAAGAACTGAAAGCAGGGACTCACACAGATTTGTATACCCAAGTTTACTGCAGCATTCTTCATAAGAGCCAAAAAGTGGGAGCATAAACAAAATGTGGTATACTGATACAATGGAATATTGTTCAGTCTTGAAAAGGAAGGAAATTTTAACACATGCTACACCATGAATGAACTGAAATAAGCCAGTCACAGAAGGATAAATACTGTATGATTCTTATAAGCGGTACCTAAAGTACAGATTAAAAGAGACAGAAAGTAGAATGGTGGCTGCCAGGGGCTGAGGAGAGTAGAAAATGGAGAGTTATAGTTTATAACAATGAGAATTTACTTAATGACACTGAACTGTACATTTAAAAAATGGATACAATAATAAATTTTATGTTATTTTGCATATGCCTAAGGTTCTACCATAGATATTTCCAACAAGCATTTAAGGTGACTAACAATAGAGAATTACTATTTGGCTTTAGGCCAAGCCCAAAGCAAAATCAGAACTAAAAAAGGAATCAGCAAAAAGGGTCACCAAGAGTTAAAAAACACAGTTAATAATATTGAACCTGGCCGGGCTCGGTGGCTCAGCCTGTAATCCCGTGCTTTCGGAGGCCTAGGTGAGCGGATTGCCTGAGCCTGCAGGTTCGAGACCCGCCTGGGCAACTTGGCGTGACCTCACCTCTACAATAAATCAAAAAAACTAGCCGGGTGTGGTAGTACGCGCCTGTAATTCCGGCTACTTGGAAGGCTGAGGTGGAAGGATCGCCGGAGCCCAGCAGGTTGAGGCTGAGGTGTCCAGGAGCGTCCACTGCACTCCAGTCTGGGCGATAGAGTAAGACTCCAACTCAAAAAAAAAAATAATAATAATAATATTGAACCCTAATTTTGACTCTGAATTTGCAGAAATGGAAACTGTGTGCCAGTAGTTGAATTATTGCCTCTTAGCTCCAAATCCACCTTTCATTTCTGCTCTGTGAAAATAGATTTGGGCCTTTTAAATATTTTTCCTTTGTCAGCTGACATGGTTTTAAGCTTTGTCAGCAGAGGGCGCTGGAGAGACATTGCAGAAGGAAAGGACTGCTTCAAGGTTCCTTGGGCGTGCCCTTCACTGTGCTGGGGCTTCTCTGTGCATAACTGGCTTCTCCAACGCCAGGCTCCTCCAGTATGGGTGGCTCTTCCAGCTTTTCCAGTGACTGGCAACTGCAGGACAAGTGGCCAACAGCTTCTGTTGGGTAGTTTTGTGGCAGAGTGCTTTCAGTTAGTCATCTCCATTAAGTTTCTCTGTGTCTCAGAGGGCAGAGTTTTGCCAAGTTGCGGAGGGCAGATTTCCACAAGTTCTGCCAGCATGGTGTCTTAAACACTTCTCTATGAGCCACTGCTGTCCTCTCCAATAAGGTATGGATCTCAGCCCTAGGGGAGTGGGAAAGTACAGTGCCCTACTGCAGCCCGCTAATCCTGCATTTTTACAGTTCACTTTACTTCCTAATAGCCAATTCCTTAATGTTCTGATGTTGTAGTTTATAGTTACATTAAACTTTCCCTGTTCAATTGTATTGTATTTGTCTCTTTTGTGACTGAGCCCAGACTGATAAAAAAAATTGATATTAGGAGTGGTCCCAGGACCCAGAACTGTGTAAGAATAGGATTTTGATATCGGTTCAGTTGGCCTCTGGGCTTGAGCTCCCTGCCAGTGAGAACAGGACAACAGCCTACAGTGGCATCCCAATTAATCATGCTATCACTGAGGTTGACTGTGATGAAGGGCCAACTGAAGCATGTGTCTTGGGAGCCCAGAAAGCTGTCATTCTTGACCTTAGCGTAGTAATGATCTGACTATAAAAACTGTGATATAAGATGGAGTATTCCAAGTGTCCTTATATACTTATAAAGAAAATTACAAATTCAGGTCTATTAACTGTTACAACAGAGTGAAAGTTGGAGAGCATCCACAAAAGCCCTAAAAGAAGCTCTTACTTCTAAAAAAAAAAAAAATCAAGCATAAACTTGTGTGGATTGCTAAATTAAAATGAGAGTTAAATTCTCAGTTTCATCAAGTTTCCCACATATTTCATCATTGATTGGTTAAAGAATAGGATTCTGAAACTCGGAATGGGGTATCTGGTTAAACTCAGATTCAACTCAACAAGTTACTCTAAACCTGCTTTTACTAGTAGAAGCAGTCTGCCCTCCACAGACTAGGCTTCCTCTGCTTGAAAACTGTGTGATGATCTCACCAGGAGTGTATATCTCTTATATTTCCATACCCAACAGTAAAGTTACTAGAAAATGACAGTAGCCAAAAAAAGAAATTGAGGATAGAAACAATTTAGTAATGTAGGCTTCAGTCATGCTACCAAGTAAAGAATCCTAACCAGCTGAGGTTCTGGCTGAGGGCAAGGAAAACACGGAATGGGTCATGGTGATCAATTACAGTCTCATGACCAAATACAGAAACAAGGACTAGCACTGCACACTTTCTATTTGCTTGTGTTATGTATGTGCTGATTTGTATATGTTAACCATTCTCCTTTTTCTCTCTCCTTCCCATAATATGACAGGTGTTGGAAGTTAAATTTGCAATTAAGTCTTTTTTTTTTTTTTAGTTGGAATCTCACTCCGTCGCCCAGACTGGAGTGCAGTGGCCACTCCCAGCCACCGCAGCCTCAACCTGCTGGGCTCCGGTGATCCTTCCACCTCAGCCTTCCAAGTAGCTGGAACTACAGGCACACGCTACCACACCCGGCTAATTTTTTTATTTATTGTAGAGATGAGGTCTCACCAAGTTGCCCAGGCGGGTCTCGAACTTATGTAAAAGAACATTCAGTGTGACTATGACTGACTTTGTGGAGTAATTAGTATAGCTGGTGGTAGATACAATGACTTTTGGTACTATGTAACTGCTTACTCTGGGGAGAGGGTGAAAACCTCTTTTGTAACATCAGCTGTATCTTGTCAGGTAGAAATATAGTTGTATTCTTGGATGGAAGCTTAAAAAGGTATATAAGGAAGTCAAGTTGTCAATGGGATGGACTGTTTCAGTAATGTAATTATTGCTCCTCAAATTAAAATGCACTTTTTTGTCTGTAAAACTCTGGACTATTTAAATATTTTCCCTTCTAACAGCTGGCAAGATGCTAAGTTTTGTTCACAGGGCATACTGAAGAGACACTGCTGGAGGAAAAGAGCTTTGCTTCTGATCCCGGTGTGTTTGCCTGACAGGCTTCTGTGACCTCAGTGGCTTTCTCTAGTGCAAGACTCCTAAAATGTGCAAGGCCTCTCCAGCAGCCAGCGCCTGCAATGTACCCAGAAGCCAGCAGCTTCCCCCAGCACCCGCCTTGGACAGTTCCACAGCAAAGTGCTTCCAGTTAGCCACCTTCCTATGAATAGCTTTCCCCAGCACCCTAGAGGGCTGATTTCCAGCAAGTTCTGCCAGCAAACACCAGTGACTTCTCTGCCATGCAACGAGCCACAACTGTGCTATTTCCATCAAGATCTGGATCTCAGCTCTGTGGTGGACTGGGGAGTCTTCCTTGGGTGTTCTAGTTTTGCCTGACAGGTGGTGGCTCCTCCTTATATATGCTTTTCCTATATTTCCTACTGGCCAACACCTTGTTACTCAACTCCCTTGTTATGGCTAAAAATGCTTTATATTAAACGTTCCTATTTGGAAATAGAAGATAGGATCCTGTTATCTCTCCCTTTCTTTTTCACATAACTATAATTACGATGCTCCTTAAATTCCCTACGTACTACTCAAGACAGAACCTGCTTGTGAGAACTCATCTGTGCTATGCATAAACAGAAAAAAGGGATATTGTTTATAGTAACTTCCATTTGGGGAGGTTTTTCTGGGCTAACTATGCTTTGATACGTGTTTGTCTCAATGGGTTCATTATACTTTCTGATAATTATCTGTTCACTGGTAGTGCTAACAACACCTGGAATTTCATATATGAAAAAAAAGTATTGTCTTGGTACTCTCACATATTCAAGATAATCTGGGATTACTTATAAGCAACAAGACCAAGAGACCATTTTATCTGCTTATTCTAGGGTGAATAAACCACTGCTATGAAAATCTATAAAAATACAAAAATCTATCTACATCTTTAGACAATACAATATATTTTCAAAAGTTGGCCCAAGTGGTAGAAAGACAACTAAATAGTCTGAACAGCCCAAACTGGAAATATATCTGGTTTAAAGAGGCACAATCCTTCATCAGCATAAAATTTCATTTCTAAAAAATAAAATATAATTTAGTTTTTAAAGAATGAAGATAACAACGATTTTGACTGACCACCATTGAATCCAGATGCACCATTTACTGAGAAGCTTTTATCACTACACCAGATATTTTGCTAAAGGTTCTAACACAATCTCATAATAGCCCATGATGTACATTTTATTATTTACCTTTTGTAAATGAGGAATCTTAAGTTTAGATTAAGTGAATTGTCCAAGGTCACACAACCCATCTAACACAAAAGTCTATGCTCTTAACCTCCACATTTATTGCTTCTCTAGTACCTACACCTGAGCGTATATGAGATGCTGTTGAGACCATGTAGACTTTCCAAGGTATACATGGGGGTAGACAGTCTTAGAGACTCAATTTAAATTACCTTTCTTAAGTAACTTTTCCTCAAGCTTATCTGCATAAAAATGTACCTGCAATTAAAAGTGTCATGCTGGTTCTCTGTTTTCATATACCCCTTCTCCCACTTTATAAATAAAAACATATTTCTTACCCATTCAGAGAGGCTATCTGAAGTACTAGGGTGCAACTGAACTCCAGTAACTGAATAACAAATCTTTTTAGGTCGCTTCCAATTCTTTGCTTTCAAAAACTGAAGGAAAATCTAAATAACTTATTAATTGATGTGATTTTTGGCAATTATCTCTAAAGAATTGATTGACAATGAATGCTATGATAAACTCCTTACATCTCCATTAATTTATTTATGTGAACCAAGTTTCTTAACCTTACATTCATAAGATGAAAAACAGAAATAAAATTTATGCTGAAATGTGCTTCATTCTAGTAACAAATAACATTCACTCGCAAAGTAACTAGGAAGGGAAAAAGCCTCCATCATCTCATTAAGATATGCATTTCCAGTAAAATTTTATGTTTACTTACCAAATTTGTAACAATTTATTTTAATCAACTGGATACTATTAATTTTAATGCATTTAACCAATTTTTTACATTAAAAATTTTAAACATATTTGTCTTCAAAAAAAGTATGGTAAAGAATAATTATTACTTCGATTTACGCTAAAAAAATTTTGAATGTCAACATTAACATATGCAGGGAATTACCTGTTTTTTTACAAAATTTATTTTGAAAAGTAGAAATCGTCAATATCACTGTTTCAAAAAGTTAAAGATGTTTGTCACCTTACCCTGAGCTCATTCAAATTTGAGGCAGAAGTATAATGAGACAAACGTATATTGTCAATATTTTCACCAAAAGCCACTACCTAAAAAGATCAATCTAGTATCGGAAAAATAACAGAAGCAAAAGTAACAACTTCCACAAAGAAATAGTGCTCCTTGAGAAGCAAAATAAAAGCATGCAATGTGTTTTGTTTTTGTTTCATTTAAATAATGTTAGTGTTAAATAGAAAAGAAACAATAAAATTTTGAGTTATTTCAGTTTCATTATAAAAATGATTAAATAAACGCATACTACACATGAAAAACATTTTTCTGCAGAGTGCTAGGAAGACTTAACTATAACGATTCTCTAGGGGTGAAAAGTTTCAATCAAATTCAAATAAAATAAAACAGAGCACTAAAATGTGAGGAAGTTGGTAAGCTGTAGAGAAAGGAGATGCTTACTGCCATTAAACAGAGGCAGAAGAATGCATGAGTAAGAGTAACTGAAAAAGTGGTAGTGCCACTGGGTTCCCTACTGGCAGAAGCCAACAAAGTATGGGACTGTTTTTGTTTGCCTTTTGTCTTTGTTTACTGTACTACTGCCTTTACTGACCTCTTAAGACCAATCTCTATGGCTCTACAAAATGCAAATCAAATGTCACATTTCCCACTAGTAATAAGTAATAAAACATTTTATTCTCAACATTTCTTTTCCTTTTTAGATTAGAATAGTTTATTCAGAAAGTAGATCAGAGAGAAAGGGTGGATCCACTTCACCCACAATGGAGAGGGAACCATTCGCTTCAGCATTTCTTTTTTAAAGTATTTGTACTGTAGGAAATTATAAACCACTAGCATAAAAATGGAAGACTGTTTAAGCATTATGAAACCAGACTCTAGAATAAATATACTCTGCTGTGGTCACTCATAAATTATGTAGGTCAAGGAAGTTAGTGATCCTTATTCTTTCTATATTATGTTTCTGATGCAAGTTATAATGCTGTATCATTATTTCATATATGTCAGAATTTGGCATGGCAGTTAAATAATCTGACAAAAATCCTAAGTGCATCCTCCTGTCTCATGATGTTCTTTCTGACTTTTTTTCCTAGTATATAATATTTCTGCCATGGTCACTTTGAGAAAAACATACACCATAAAGCATAATGGAGGGCAATGATCTCCATGGAAGATTATATAAAAAAAGTGTTGTCAAAGCAGAGCTAATTTGTGTATGTATGTATGTATGTGTGCGTGTGCATGTGTGTGTGTAGATAAATGGGTATTTATCTTCTATTTTATCAATCCAAACTGGACATTCAGGCCAGGCATGGTGGCTCACATTGGTAATTCCAGCGCTTTGGGAGGCCAAGGCGAAGGGGATCACTTGAGGTCAGGAGTTTAAGACCAGCCTGGGCAACACAGTGAAATCCCATCTCTATGAACAGTTTTAAAAAACAATTTAGCCAGACATGGTGGCACTCCCCTGCAGTCCTAACTACTAAGGAGGTTGAGGCAGTGAAATCACTTGAGCCCAGGAGTCTGAAATTACAGTGAGCTATGACTGTGCCACTACATCCCAGGAGATGGAGCGAAATCCTGTCTCAGTTAATCGACATTCTAATCTCAAAAAATTTCAAGATAAAATGTATTACAAAGCTCTTTAAAGTTCTTTCTTGCTAATTTTTGTTCTCTCACCTTTGGCTCATTCACCAGTTATTACTGTTTGTACATCTTAAAAATCACTTTGAAAATAATGACTTAAAAAAGACTTCTTATAATGAAACCCATTGTGTAGTGGTAATTTCTAAACATAAAAATACTTGGGCTCTGACCTTAGGCAAATAAATTATGAGCAAGTTTTTCTGTTTTAGTCAAATAATAAAAAGAAGGCAAGAGATACTTGGGCAGCAAATGTGCCAAACAGAAGTGTGTATTTGTGTGTGGGGTTGAAGGGAAGCAACTATCCTAACTGCATTAGGCAGCCAGATAGTATCTGAGGCCATGAGAACAAAAGAAGGAAAATGAGTTGTAAATATCATTTGAAAGCTTCAATTTCATGTCACAAATATACTTGTGAGTATACACATGTATAAAATACTCACTCCATACCTGTGTAATTCAATAGAGAAGAAAAGTGTATTTCCATTCTGCAGTAAAATTTGAGAACTATTGCAATTTGAGGCAAATTGGCAGTCATCAAGTGTAATTTATATACATATACAATCATTCTTCAATAACTGTTGCTAAATTGATGAGAAAATAATTCACCTTTTCTTAAGAGTAGTTAAAAAAACCTTAATTTTGTCATTTGTATCCCAATCAACTTATATATGGACATCAGAGTTACTAACATACCTCCATAGCTTGGGCTAAGCGTTCTTCTAGTGCCATGTAGGTGAGGAACTGAGGATCCACATAAGAAATAGCTTCGGCAACTCCTAGTCCATCTGCAAAGCCATCAAATAGGCTAAAAAACAAAACAAAACAAAACTCACAACCATGATTTAGGAAATCTTATGCTGAGGATATAATTACATTAGCATGTTAGCAAGCTAATAAACATACTGTGAACAGAAAACCTTAAAACATAGTAATATCAATCTTGTGGGGTTAGAGGCAGGAGGAATCTAACAAAAGTTAAGCGCTAGACATAAGTAGTTGAGATACCACTACTTCACCTATTAGTCAGTCACACACATTACAGAAAGTTTGTAGGAAAATTCTCTTTTATGTCTCTAGTTCTAACTCTAGAGACTGCTTAAGGGTATGGGGTGAGCATCCCAAATTCAAAAATCTGAAATCTGAAATGCTCTAATGAACATTTCCTTTAAGTGTCATGTTGATGTTCAAAATGTTTTGGATTTTAGAGCATTGTAGATTTGGAATTTTTGAATCTGAGATGCACAACTAGAAGTATAATTTAAATATTTCAAAATCCCAAATAATTCCAAGTCCCAAATTCTCCGGTCCCCAGCACTTTAGATCAGGGATACTCAACCTGTACCCCCTGTCCAATTCTTTTCCCCACCCAATTCTTTCTTATACAGTTCTCTTCTGATTATTTAGTTTCCAATCTTAGTGTAGGTGAAAAATACAATAAAGAAAATAACTACATTTTAATTCCATCATTATTTGAAGCCCCTTTTTCTTCTCTAACCTTGTATTGCTTAATTACTTTGGATTTAGAAATGTTTTGTTTTCTCAAGATTTTCTCATTAATCTCTCTCTTCCTCTTCTATGAAATAGACCACCACCATTACTATACAGCTTAAAAATATCTAGCTTCCAACTGCTCATTTTTATTCTTATTTTTTCTAAAGAACTGTAAGCTCCTTGAAGAAAAATATGTCTCAGTCTAGTCCTACTCTCCTTCCTTGACCCCTAAACATACAGATTCCTCGTTTTCCTCTAGTCTTAGAAATACTAAGTATTTTAAAACTTGAAAACTATAATTATGTCCTCAGTCCTCTTCTCTCGAATGTTGCTCCACTAAAAATTACAATCAAGCTCATTTCTTCAATCATCCTCTCTACAGGTAATTCCTAATCTCTACCTAACTCCCAAATGTTCCCTGCACCTTTTCACCTACATTTCTAGTTGTTTGTGGGGCACTCTGAGTAAATGTACTCCTACCACCTCATAAATCCAAGAGCTCCAAACCTGAGTTTATTTTGTCTAAAGACAAACTTCTGTTGACTTCCAAATCCTATCAGAATTCGACTATCATAGTCAGAAACATTCATAGTTACACAAGTTAGCTCAAAAATAGTTCTGATGTCAATCCATGTGCTATCATTAACATTACAAATTTATCACCAAGAAACACAGAAGTGGATCTTACAAAGAATATATTATAGCTCAGTAGTATTTGGAAATCAGCAAACATCACATGGTACAAGAAACAGACATGCTCACACAATCACAGATTTTAGAATTAGGATTAATACTAAGAATTACTGAATCTACCCATTCTTGCAATACTGGAACTCCATCTCCAAGTGAGATGTGTAGTGCAGAGAGGAAGAGCCCTGGTGTTGTCAGATAGGCACTTAACTGAATCAGAGTTAAATAACTGAAAAATACTTAACTAAGACTCTTTCTTCATCTATAAAACAATTAAATCAGTAGATGTACAATGGTGCCCAGCACAGAGATGTCACCATAGCACACATTCCAGAAACAGAAGAAATCTTCCCTCCATGCAGAAAATGCACTGCTTTCCTAGCTGGTATGTACCAGTGTGGGACAGCTCTACTAAAAGTTTAAAACTTACATGAAGTAAGTATTCTTACTTATAACTTTAACCCTGTTGCGTAGTTCTGCCTGCTGAAGCAACATAAACTGTGTCTTCTTTCTCTTTGCAAAAAACCCGTTCAAATTATCTCCCAGTAATTATTTTCTTCTCAGGCTAAGCAAACCTAGACACCTAAAGCATACTATCTGGCTATAACTTGGCCACTGTAGAATAATCAGTTAACATAAAAATTCTAATATCATGCACTGACAATCACCATGACAGTAATTTTTTCAGGCAAGAATCACTTGGATATTAAAACTAGTGGATGAAAATGTGACAGAATAAACAGGTTATTTAGTTTCAAAGTTATCTTCCCACTAGATGCCTATTGATTACAGTTGACACCTGAACAACAGGGTCTTTAACTGGATTTTCTTCTGTCTTTGCCATCCCTGAGGACAGCAAGACCAACCTCTCCTTTTTCTCCTTCTCACCCTCTCAATGTGAAGATGATGAGGATGAAAAATTTTACGATGATCCACTTCAACTTAATGTTAATGAATAGTAAATATGTATTTTCTTCCTCATAATTTTCTTAACATTTTCTCTAGCTTGCTTTATTGTAAATACAGTATATAATACATGCAGCACACACGTGTTAACCAACTGTTTATGTTACTGGTAGGCTTCTGGTCAACAGTAGGTTTATTAGTTAAGTTTTTTGAAAGTTAAAAGTTATATGCAGATTTTTTACTGCACAGATCAGTGTCCCAATCCCTATGCTGTTTAAAGGTCAGCAATATAAAGGGGAAAATCACAACCATAAGGAAATGTGAAAGATAACATTATAACCAAATAATCAGAATTTACATCACCAGTAACAGGATAATTTGATACAATGTGTTTTCTGATGTACATGGAGAAGAACAAAACATTACTTCTAGGGTTTTTCTGCTGAAAGTTTGTAACTCAAATCTCATGACATCAGACAAATATAACCTAAGGAACATTCTACAAAATAAATGGTTTGTATTTTTCAAAAACATCAGGGTTATGAAAAACAAAGACTGAGGAAATGTCTAGATTAAAAGAGATTAAAGAAACATGCTAGCTAAATGCAATGAAAGGTTCTAGTTAGACCAGAAAAAAGTTTCTCTGAAGGCACTGGTGGAACAATGAATAAGGATTATAACAATGAATATAGATTAGTTAAAATTGTATCTGTGTTAATTTTCTGACTTTGATCATTTTACTTTGTTAGATAAGAAAATATTCTTGGTTTTAGAAAACACATTTTAGAACATTTACAGGTAAAGGAACATCATGCCTGCAACTTTTACTCATAAGTAGGTCAGGAAAAAACCCCCAAAACTTTACCATAAATATAGAGAAAAAGGAAAGAGAGAATGATAACACAGATGTGATTTTTAAATGTTAACATTTGGGGAATCTTAGTTAAGGATATATGGGAATTCTTTGTACTATTTTTGCTGCTTTTCTGTAAATCTGGAATTATTACAAAAGTTCAAAAGATTCTCTTATTAAGCATAGTTATGTCTGCACAGAATTAATTTCTCACAGTTTTATCAGACTAAAAAGGTTAAGGAATTATCAAAGCATAAATAATTGGTAGAGTTGGGATATGTCTAAATCTGAAAACCATCATTTCTCTGTGTCAGTTCTACCACACCAAACTATGAGTTACTCTTGAATATTGTGCAACACTTCTGCAACTCCAATCGAAACAAGTAAGCAAAACAAACTTGATAGAGAACTTTTTCCATTTTCCTTTAAGCTAAATTAAGGAACCAAAAGGCTTTACTTTTTTCTAAGCAATGTCAAAACAAAAGACATGTCCCAAAGGTTGACTTTAGAGACAAGAATTGTCACTGTTTGCTATGATTTTTCTTTTAGTTGTCAAGATAACATGCTATCTTAACATGAAATGAAACCACATTTTTCACATTATCAACCTTTAGACACTGCTACATAAATTAATATAGTACCCACATAAGCAAACAATGAGGTTCTGACATAGAGCAACTTTCAAAATTTCTGTGTTAAAAATCAATGCTAAAATGCTTTCCATATTTTAAAAAACTACTTTGAAGCTCTGCAAATTTGGGGACCATCAGTAAGGTCTCTAAAACCTTAATAATACATCAGCCCCAGCCAGAAAGATCATCATTGAATTAGAACCTACAAGCTTTCAAATTTAAGTTAAAATTATATTCAATAAAGACTTCCACCATTCCTTCAAATATTTATGTGGAACAAGCTTTTTTGAAAGTTATTTAGAAATACATATCAAGATCCTGAAAAATACCACATATCTCAGGAATGTCACCTCCATTAACGTGTGCTAAGGTAATAGCCAAAAACACAGAACAAGTTTTATGGGGGAGTGGCAGAAACAGCTCACCACACTACAGGTAAACAATCCATTAAATCTTAGTGCACCCATAAGATGGAACTTTTTCATAAGAGTTATGAAAAGTTTTTACAGAATCTTGAAAATGTGCAACAGAAAAAAATCTCTCACACGAAACCATAACTGCCTCCCAACATGCACAGATGATGCTAAATAGATTATTCTTTCTAATTATTTTGCATAATGGACACAGAAGACTTCAGAATTAACAAGCAGTACATGAAGAAGATAATGGGGAGGCATGAGAGAGGAAACAAAGAAGTATCAAAATCAGCAAGACTGGCACTAGGTGAAGACAGTGATTTTCCATAACATGTGGGAAGCTAAAAAATGGGCTTTAGAAAACAGAAATGTTTAAGGTGGAATTGCAAAAGCATGGCTGTGATAAAATTACAATGATAAAATGCATGGCTGATATGAAATCCCACTTCTACTTCCCCAAAATGGTGATAAAAGTCTGCTCTGCATACATTTTACTCCCCCCTGGGAAGTAAGAATAGGAAAAGGTAAGGAGGATTTGAGGATGCTCAGTTTCTCATCTGGAACAATCTTGGGAAGTATGAAGAAGTTGTTAGCACACACAGAAAGAGTAACCAAAGACACAAAGGAGGCCTTAAAAATGTATGTTCTAGAAAACAGCACAGTTATTAGGGGATATGAATGAGTTTTTATCTTTATTTTTCTAAATTTTCTGTAATGGAATTTTAACTAGAAAAACAAGACAAATTTCTAAAAATATTTTTGCACAGAGAAAGAAACAAGGGTTACAACCAAGCCATCCCCCCCCCAAGAAAAAGTAACAAAAAGGAAACAGAACATTCTTTCTACAGCTCAATCATTAGCTGCTTCCAATGAGCTACTACACACTTGAAAGATTTTATAAACCAAAACAAAACATTAAATTATGAATACTGCATCATAAAAAGTAACAGCTCTACAATCCACTTCACTTACATGCAACTTTTATTTGAAGCTCACTATTGTCAGCATAAATTTAATGTTTTCAACATGTTTGGAAAAGTACAATCATATATCTTCCATATTTTACATTCAGAGAAGGAAAAGGAAAGACAGTGAAGGAAAAATTATTCTTCTGATTCTGATTTTTCAAGTACTTTTATGTACTTCAAGTACTATTCATTAAAAACTTATTTATGTTTAATGCTAAGTGCTACAGATTATACAAAGCAAAATTTTAAGTCAGAAATCCAAAACTCAAAAAAAGTATATAAATACTTGGAAATCAGGTGAGCTTCAAGAGACCTAAAGGTCAAACAAAGAAGGTCGTCACTAACTGTAGGAAACAGGAAAGAGTCCATGTAGGAATTAACATCTGAAATGAGCTTTGAAACAGAGGAAGACTAGCAGATGGGAAAATCAGAACACTTCTTGGCTAGTAGGCATTTAATTTTCATAATTTACAATTATATCCAAATTCTTCTTAATAAGCAATTAAGCAAGCTAATAATGTCTAACCACATACCTCCAGTCCACATCTAAGTCTTCACTCACACTGGAGTCATCCTCCAAGTTATTGTTCCCATCCAACATGAAAGCTTCAGGCTGTGCAAATTCATTGGCAGGTTCATTTCCCTCATCACTGCTACTTTCATTCACTTCATTGTACTGTAACCAAGGAATTTCTCCCTCTTCCAGGGATGTCTGCTCCCTAATACAAACATTTTAAAGGAAGTAAAAACATTTAAAAACATACCACAACACTGTCTTTAAAGACTTCTATTCAGTGCAAGTGGATTCTTTGTTTTTGAATTCTAAGCTCTTGGTACTTTTGACTTTAAAAAACTGCTTTCCTTAACTGCACAATTATTTAAAAAGGAAAGAAATTTGTTACAGTCGCATGTACATAGAAATGGTTCCTAATTACACAGGAACATATTTAGACTTACATATTATCTATGCTCTTCTATTTCTTCTTTTTGCATGAGAAAAATAAGAACAATTCATTCCAGACAATTTGAATTTTTTAAAAAAAACTCTTCTCAAGTGGTTTTCCTTCACAGTTAAAATAAAATCCAAGTTCCTCAACCTGTTCTACAAATCCCTATGAAAAACAGGATTTCTGCCTGGCCCACTTATCCAATATCATCTCTTACCATTCTATGTTCCTACTCTTCTATCTACTTTTGCAACATACGGAGATCCCTTCCACCTTGAGGCCATCTTCTCTCCCTAACATGTTTTTACACTGCTACTTCCTTCTTGATATTCCCATCAGGCTACAAGTCACCTACTCAGGGAGGCCTTTCTTGACTACTCAGTTTAAGCAGCTCTCCAGTTACTGCCTGCCATATCACTCTGCTTATTTAAATTACAGAACTTACTTTCATTTAACATCTTCTTATTTGATTATTGTCAGTCTACTCCCACTAGAATCTAAGCTCACGGGAACAAGGACATACAAATTGATGATATATTGGCAACCCCCTCGGGTCCCCTCCTACTCTGGGAGCTTTTCTGTACTCTCAATAGATCCTACTTTCTCAACAACAACAAAAAAATTGATGATATAGATCAAGCAAATAAGGACGAGGTACAGGAAGCATTTCAAAACAGAAGGAAAAGGACGTGTCAATAAACGGCATTGAGACAACTGAGTATCCACCTGGAGGGAGGAAGGTTAAATCCCTATCGTATTACTTACCCTTAAATAAATTTCTGCTTTATATTATTTGAAATGCACATACACATGCTCCCCACCACCACTAAAAAGAGAAGTACTACAAGAATCATAGGAGAAAAACTTACAAAAATCTGTGTCATTCTAAGCATGATGTAAAATCTTAAAGCCACAGACAAAAAGACTAAGAAATTTTCAACCTTCACATTAAAGAAAACACTTAAGGAAAAGTCAAAACACCAAAAATTTGGACACAATGCTCAAATTGAGAAAAATCAGAACACGAGACAAAAGGTATTTGCTTAATAAACAGAAGTTTAAAAAGTAAATAACCAGTAAAAAAAACCTAACATATATTAATTAATAGAAAGAGGCTAAGGATATAATTAGTTGGCAGAAAAGGAAATTCAAATAGCTTTTAAATTTTTAAAAATATTTTCCTTCATTTGTAAAAAGCAAAATGTAAATTAAAATAACAGTAAAATGTTTCAACTACAAGCAAAAATTAAAAAATCTGGTAATACACTGCTGGTAAAGCTTTGAAGAAAGGTATTCATACAGTATTGGTAAAAAAGTAATTAATGTAAGTTCTTGGAGGCTGGGCACGGTGGCTCATGCCTGTAATCCCAGCACTTTGGGAGGCCGAGGCAAGAGGATTGGCTGAGCTCAGGGGTTCGAGACCAGCCTGAGCAACTTGATGAGACTGTCTCTACAATAAATTAAAAAATCAGCCAGGCGTGGTAGTGCACACATGTAGTTCAAGCTACTTGGAAGGTTGAGGTGGAAGGATTGTCTGAGCCCAGCAGATCAAGGCTACAGTGGCCATGAGCAGCATGCCACTGCACTCCAGTCTGGGTGACAGTGAGACTCCTACTCAAAACAGATAGATAGATGGATGGATAGATAGATAGATAGATAGATAGATAGATAGATAGATAGACAGATAGACAAGTTCTTGGTGAAGAAACTTGGCAATAGCTATAGATTAAGTGTGTACATACTCATAGATTCACTCCAAAAAACCCACAAAAGGCTGCTAGAGTAAGTCTAAAGAAGAAAAGTATGAGAATAAAACTATAATTTGGCATTACAGTAATGTAAAAGACTAATTTTGAAAAACTTAAATTATCAAGTTTCAGTACCTCTGCTCTTGCCTTTCCTTTTGTCTGCAAAGCTCTTCCTCAACCACTAATTTGCATCTTTTGTATCTTAGCTCAACAGTCAATTCCAAAAAGGTGTGCTCCCTGACCATTCTAATGAATGTAGGTCCCTATCAGTTACCTTGTACCACATTACTATTTTATTCCCTTCCCAGTAATCGCTAGTCTATAATTTATTAGGTTTGTATCTGCTTTTCATACCCCAGTGCAAGCTTTATGAAGGAATGTTATTTGCCTTGTTCACTGGTATAATCCCAAGATCTGGCACAATGCCTTACACACAGCAAATGTTCAATAAATATTTGCTGAATAATTACTACCACAAATGATATATGAATCATTTAATACTAATTAGTAAATGAAATAACAGTGATTAAAGGCAATCAAATATAAAATATTATAGAGGAGAAAATGCCAACTCAACCTACCATTGTCAGAAACAATGATGCTTGTCAATTTCTTTCTTTACAGATTTTCTATATATTTTATTCCTAGATTTTCTTATAAAATTCATCTCAGCCTGGAAATGTACACACTTTGAGAAGTACAAGTTTTAATATTAGTCTAGGCTGAAACAGTTTTTTCCTAAAAAACTCTAACTTACCAAAATAGATCCCATGAAAAACTACAAATTAGAAGCACCAAGTTATCATATAGAAAAGGTAAAATTAAGCCGGGCTCGGTGGCTCAGCCTGTAATCCCGCGCCTCGGGAGGCTGAGGTGAGTGGATTGCCTGAGCCCGTGGGTTCAAGACCCGCCTGGGCAACTTGGCGAGACCTCATCTCTACAATAAATCAAAAAAATAAGCCAGGCATGGTAGCGCGCGTCTGTGATTCCAGCTACTCGGAAGGCTGAGGTGGAAGGATCGCCGGAGCCCAGCAGGTTGAGGCTGCGGTGGCCGGGAGCGGCCACTGCACTCCAGTCTGGGCAACAGAGTGAGACTCCAACTCCAAAAAAAAAAAAAGAAATATTGGAGTTAAACTGGAGACATCTACAGAACATATACCCCAAAACTATAGTTTAGATACTTTTCTCATCAGCACATAGAACATTCTCCAGGGTAAACCAAAGTTGTGCTCAGAGGAAAAGTTATAGCACTTCATGCCTACATTAAAAAATCTGAAAGACCACAGTTTGAAATCCTAATGTCACACCACCTCTAAAAACTAGAAAAACATGAACAAACCAAACCCAGGGCTCTCAGATGAAAGAATGAAGATTAAAGCCAAACTGAATGAAATTGAAACCAAGCAAACAATAAGAAGGGTCAATGAAACAAAAATTTGGTTATTTGAAAAGATAAAATTGATAGACCACTAGCTAGAGTAATTGATAAACGAAAAGAGAAGATTCAAATTAGCTCAATCAGAAATGAAAATGGAGAAATACAAAATATAATTCAAAAATTATTATGAACACCTTTATGCAAACAAACTAGACAATCTAGAGGAAATGATTAAATTATTGGAAACATACAACCCCCAATCTTGAATCAGGAAGAAATAAAAATCCTGAACAAACCACACATAGCAAAATTAAAGCAGTAATTAAAATCTCCCAACAACAAAAAAAGTCCAGGATGTGACAGACTCACAACTGAATTCTACCAGACTTTTAAAGAAGAACTGGTACCAATCCTGTTGAAACTATTTTAGAAGATTAAAAAGGAGTAAATTCTCCCTAACTTATTCTACAAAGCCAGTATCTCCCTAACACCAAAGGCAAAAAAAGACACACACACACAAAAAAAGAAACTACAGACCAATATTCCTTATGAACATAGATGCAAAAATCCTCAACAAAATGCTAGCAAACCAAATTCAACAGCACATTAAAAAAAAAAATCCACCATGGTCAAATAAGTTTTATTCCAGGGACACAAGGATGGTTCAATATACGCAATTCAATTAATGTGATTCACCACATAAACAGAATTAAAAACAAAAAATCATATGATCACTTCAAAAGATGCAGAGAAAGCATTTCATAAAACCCAGCATCTCTTTATGATAAAATCCCTCAGCAAAATAGGCAAAGAAAGAACATTTCTCAAAATAATAAAAGCCATGTATGACAAACCCAGAGCTGATGTCATCCTGAACAGAGAGAAGTTGACCTGTCAGACCTGCAATGACAAAAACCCTAAAGAAAACCTAGCAAAAACTCTTCCGGATATGGCTCAGGCAAGTAATTTATGGCTAAAAGCCCAACAGCTAACGCAACAACAGCAAAAATAATCAAGTAGGACTTAATTAAACTAAAAGTTTCTGCAGCAAAAAAATTAAAAAAATAAAAAAGTCAACACAGTAAATGCACAACCTACAAAAGGGGAGAAGATATTTGCAAACTATACTTCTGACAAAGGACTAATATTCAGAATCTACAAAGAACTCAAACAAATCAGGAATAAAAAAGCAAATAACCCCATTAAAAAGTGGGCAAATGACATCTCTCAAAAGAAGATATATAAATGGCCAATAAATGTATGAAAAAATGCTCAACATCACTAATCATTAGGGAAATGCAAATTAAAGCCACAATGAGATACCACCTTACACCAGTCAGAATGACCATTATTAAAAAATCAAAAAACAATAGAATGTGATGAAAAGGGAATGCTAATACACTGTTGGTGGGAGTGTAAATTAATACAACCTCTATGAAAATCATTATGCAGATTTCTCAAAGAACTAAAAGTAGATCTGCCATTCAATCCAGCAATCCCACTGCTGGGTATCTATTCAAAGAAACAGAAGTCATTATACGAAAGAGATACTAGCACTCATATGTTTATCTCAACACAGTTTATAATGGCAAAGATTTGTAATCAACCTAAATACCAATCATCTCAACAATGGAAAATGAAAAGGATATATGTATACACACACACACAAACACACATACACACACCATGGAATATTATTCAGCAGTAAAAAAGAATGAAATGTCTTTTGCAGCAACTTGGATGGAACTAGAGAATATCATTGTAAGTGAACAAATGAAAGACCAGAAAACCAAACACCACATGTTCTCACTTATGAGTGGGAGCTAAACTAAGGATCTGCAAAGTGATATAGAAAGCTATAATGAACATCGGAGACTCAGAAGTGGGAGGGGTGGAAAGGGTGGAGGGATGAAATATCACCCATCAGGTACTATGTGCATAGGTGGGGATGGTGGATACACTTGAAGTTCAAACTTATTTGCTGCTATACAGTGCATCCACATCCCCAAAAACGATTTATACACCCAAAGCTATTGAAAATTTTTTTTAAAAGAACCTTGCACAATATCATATAGTTCCATAACTTTTATGTAACTCAGATATTACCAGGAAACTCTTGCTTGTATATTCAATGAAATCATTATCTTCGCCCACCCAAAACTGCCAGCAATTCACCTGTGTTTTCTCCCAAGGACTTCTCAGTGTCTCACTCACACAGGGGTCAGCTGTCTCCAGGCTCCTACAGTACCCTGCCTGGCCAAAAGTCCTGCCTCACGATGTCTCCATGCCATGGAGTCCTGATAACCCCTGTGGTGCCGGGCCACATACAGACCATAGGAAAGGTCCTCAACTCAGTGGCACACTTTGTCACTGTGGCCCAAAAGCTGCTTCGCTGCTCTGGGAGTCTCACAGTTTCTGGTTAAAGCAGATTTGTTGACACATGTGTGGTAAGATGGAAAGGATGTTTTGGAGCTCTTTATGTGTGCATATTTGCACACATATACATACATCTACACACATGTGCAGGCACACATATGTGTATATACAAATAATTTGTTACAGTAGGTCATTACCATATTTTCTCCTTGCTCTGGGCATGACACACTTTCATTAAGAGGGCTGCTGGCTTTGCTATGTGTCCTCTGAGACACAGACTGCCAAATCTCTCTGCCAATGAATCTCCAGCTTTTCTGTCCTGTGTCAAGTGTGATCATTGACTGCACTTCCTCCAAGTTGCCTCTTTGTAGCATTTCCTTTCTGCTCTAGTGAGTAGTTCTGACCCATGAGGGTGAGACAGGTGTGCCAAGATAGAGATGGAGATGTTCCTATCAAAGAACAAGAGACATCCCACATGTAGCAAGTTCTGGCAACCACAGCTCCCTCAAGGACATGATTGAGAAGACAAGGAGGCACAGAGGAGGAGGGAAAGGAACTAGAAAAGTCTAATGATGCGACAAAGGCCACTCTAGACAGCTCTGCAGCCTGAGAAGGAG
>CAUYQG010057274.1:0-17534 GCA_963574415.1 Tarsius wallacei | reverse complement strand
GGGTTTCACTCTGTCACCTAGGCTGGAGTACAGTGGCACGATAACAGCTCACCACAGCCTCCAATTCATGTGCTCAAGCAATCCTCCTGGGGCAGCCTCCCGAGTAAATAGAAGTACAGGTGTACACCAAAACACCTGGCTGATTTTGTGATAGTTTGTAGAGATGATGTCTTGTTATATTGTCTTGAACTCCTGTGATCAAGCAATCCTCCCACCTCAGACTTCCAAAACGCTGGGATTACAGTCATGAGCTACCATGCCTGACCCTCAAATACTCCTTATTTATTACTCCAGTGTGACTAAAACATTGTATACTTTGACCAAATTGCTCCATTCTTCCCAATCCCCAGTCTTTGTTACTACTATTTCTCTCTTCTATGAATTCTATTGCTTTAGTTTCTACGTGTAAGTGAGAACATATGGTATTTCTCTTCTGTGTTTGGCTTACTTTACTTAGCATAATGACCTCCAGATTCATCCTTGCCATAATTTTTTTTTCCTCCTAAGGCTGAATGGTGTCGCATTTTCTTCATGCATCCAGCAGCTGATGAACACTTAGGTTGATTCCCTAACTTGACGACTGTAAACAACACAGCAATAAACATTAGAGTGTAGATGTGTCTTTAACAGACTTATTTAATTCCTTTGTATATATATCCAGAGTGCATTTGCTGGATCATATGATAGTTCTATTTTCAGTTTTTTGAGAAAGTCCCATACAGTTTTCCAACATGACTGTATTAATATTAATTTACATTGCCACCAACAGTGTACAAGATTTATCTTTTTCTACCTCCTTGCCAACACTGGCTATGGCAGGTGATATTTCAATGAGTCTTCAATTTGCATTTTTTCTATTAGTGATGCTGAGCATTGTTACATATATCTGTTGGTTGTTTTGTCTACTCTTGAGAAATGTCTATTTAGGTTCTTTGCCCATTTTTAATGTGATTATTTGTTTTTGTGTTACTGAGTTGTTTCAGTTCCTTACATATTTTGGATTCTAACATATTATCACATGCATGATTTTCAAATATTTTCTCTCATTATGTAGTTTGCCTCTTCATTTTGCTAATAATTTCCTTTGCAGTTCAGTTTGATGTAATGACATTTGTCTATTTTCATTGATGTTCCTTAATTTTGGGGGTCAAAATCAAAAAATTATTGCCTAGACCAATGTCATATAGTTTTCCACCTATAGTTTTCTTCTAGTAGACTTTTTAATAGCTTTAAAATTTCAGATCTTGTATGTACTCTCTAATCCATTTTGAGTTAAGTTTTGTATATAATGTGAGATAATATCCCAATTTTATTCTTCTGGGCTTGGAAATTTTACAACATATATTAGAATCAATTGATCCTAATTGAAGTAGGTTCTTTACTAAACTCTCTATTCTGTTTCATTGGTTGATGTGTTTATTTTTATCATTAATATGTTGTTTTAATTACTATAGCCTTGCAATATTGTTTGAAATCGTGCACTGTGATGTCTCCAGGTTTTTTCTTTTGGCTCAAGATTGCCTTCATTATGTGTATGTGTGTGTGTGAGAGACTCTATGAATTTTCGGATTTTTTTCTATTTCTATGAAAAACTAAAATTGCAATTTTGATAATTGTATTGGATCTATAGAACTTTTGTGGTAACATGGACATTATAACATTAAGAATGATTGCAATTTATGAACACAGAATTATCTTTCCATTTATTTGTGTCTTCTTCAATTTTTTTCATGAAATATATGTATTTTTTCAACTTCTTGGTTACATTTATTCTAAAAATTTCATTTTATTTTTGTAAGTGTTGTAAATGAAGTTGTTGTTCTTAGTTTTTGTTTTTTCCAGTTTGTTGTTAGGGTTCAGAAACACTACTGATTTTTGTGTGCTGGTTTTGTATTCTGCAACTTTACTGTATTTGCTTTGGTTCTAACAGTTTTCCTGGTAGAGTCTTTTCGGTTTTCTCTATATGAGAACATGTTATCAGCAAACAGCAGCTATTTCACTTTTTTTTCTTATTTGAATATATTTTATTTCTCTTTCTTGTCTAATTACTCATTAAAGTCTCCAGTAGTACATTGAATAGAATTGGTGAGAGTGAACATCTTTTTTTTTTTCCTGATCTTAGAGGAAAAGCTTTCCATTTTGTACCATTGTCATTGAGCAGAATGTTAAGTGTTGGCTGTCATATGTGACTTTTATTGTTTTCAGAAAAAGGAGCATTACACAACAATGAAGAGTTCAATTCCCCAAAAAGATATAGTTTCTAACATGTATGCACTAACAAAAAAACATCAACATATGCGAGGCAGAGCTAAGACAACTACAAGGAAAAATAAACGTATTCACTATTATAGTTGATATCCAAGACTTGTTCAACATTTGGAAAATCAATTAATTTATTATATCACATCAAAAAGATAAAGCAGAAAAATCACATAATCATATCAATAAATACAGAAAAATTACCTGACTCTCCCATTTTGATTAAAAAAAATACCTCTCAGTAAGCTAGGAATAGAGAGGAATATTTTCAACTTGATAAAGATTATCTACCAAAAACCTACAGCTAATATTATACATAATAGTGAGAAATTCAAAGTTTTCCTACTAGGATTATAAAAAAGGCCAGAATATTCCCTCTCACAAGTTATTTTAGGTAGTAAAAAATCTAACTAGATAAACACAAAATCTATATGAGGAAAAACTATAAAACTCTGATAAAATATCTCAAAGAAGAGCTAAATACATGGAGAGATATTTTATGTTCTTGGGTAGGAATACTCATTATTGTCAAAATGTCAGTTCTTTGCAGTATGAACTATAGATTTAATATAATTTAAATCAACTTATCAGCAAATTATTTTTGTGGATATTGGCAAACTGATTCTAAAGTTTATATGGACAGGCAAAAGACTCAGGATAGACAACACAATGCTGAAAAATAAGAACAGAGTTGGAGAATTGACGCTACCTAACTTCAAGACATGTTCTAATGCTACAGTCATCAAGATGCTGTAAAGGTGGGAAAAGACTAGACAAAGATATCAGTGTATAGAAAGCCCAGAAGTAAATTTATACACAGTCCACTAATGTTTGACTAAGGAGCAAGGCAATGCAATGAGGAAAAAATATTCCTTTCAACAAAAGGTACTGGAACAGCTGGACATCCACATGCAAAATCTGTAACAAAAAGTGAAGCTAGACATAAATCTTATACCCCTCACAAAAATTAATTTTGAGTGAATCACAGCCCCAAATTGAAAACATAATGATATAACACTCATAGAAGATAATATAGAACAAAATCTAGATGACCTTTGCTTTGGGGATGACTTTTTAGGTTCAACACCAAATGCATCTTCCATGAATGAAACAATTGATAAGCCAGACTTTATTAAAATTTTCTGCTCTTCGAAAGATACTCAGCAAAGTGAAATGACAAGCCACAGACTGGGCAAAAATATTTGCAGATGATATGCCAGATAAAAGAGTGTTAATTAAAATATACAAAGAGCTGTTAGACCAATGAAAAAACCTAACAGAAACCTTGCTGAATAATTTATACAGATAAAAATAAGCATATGAAAAGATGCTCCACACTGAATGTCATCAGAGAAATACAAATTGAAACAACAATGGTCAAAATCAAGAACAATATCAGACGTGAGGAAGGAAGTGGAACAACAGTAACTCTCATTCCTTGCTAGTAGGAATGGAATTTTACAGTCACTTTGGAAGACAGTTTGGCAGTTTCTTAAAAACTAAACGCACGCTTAGCATATGATCCAGCAATCATGCTTCATGGTATTTACTCAAATAACACCAAGAGTGAACCATAATGTAAACTGTTGACTCTGAAGGAAAATGATGCATCAATGTAAGCTCATGGGTTGTAAAAAATGTGCCACTCTGGTGGGGAATGTTGATAAAAGGGAAGGCTGGGCTTGTATAGCAGCAAGTGATATAAAGGAAATCCTTGTACCTTTACAGTCAACTTTGCTGTGGGCCTAAAATTGCTCTAAAAAAAATAAAGTCTATGACAAGAAAAAAAAAAAAAGGATCTGTCAGAGAGAAAGCCTTCAGAGAAATTTAAAATATATATTAAACTAATGAAAATAAAAATACAATGTGTCAATGTCTTTTTAGAATTGTAGGACTTTTCTTTATTTATATACCTTGTTTACACCTTACTTTAAAACAGAAAATTATAATAGAGTAAGATTAAAGCAACAGGAAATAGTGAAAATCAATAATAAATCCAATAAACTTTCTACTGTGCGTGTGTGTGTGTGTGTGTGTGTATATATATATAATTATGTTAATATACAAGGTGTCAAAATTTTGAGTATGCTGCAAACGTAATACTAAGAGGGAATTTATAGCATCAAATGCAGATATTAGAAAGGAGGACCTTCAAATCAATTATCTAAAATGTTACTTCAACAAATTTTTTAAAAAAAGAACAATATAAAACACCAAAGCAACCAAAAATAAGCAAATAAAAAAACAGAATTAATTAATAGAGTACAGAGTACATTATACCCAATAAATAGAGGTCAATGCTGATGTTTGAGAATCATCTAGATTGAATACAGAAAAAGAGAGAGAAGGCACCAAAAAAAAATTTCAAATAAGCTATTAGGAAATGAGCTAAAATAGGAAGAAACATTTCATCAAAGAGGTTATATTACACATGGCTAGAAATAAGAATCTAAAAACTTTTTCCTCATTACTAAACATTAGGAAAATGCATATTAAAACTATGATGAGAAGAACTGAAAGTTTAAAAAAAAATAGTGACAATACAAAATACCCAGAAGATAGAGAAACTAGGATTTCTCACACGTTACTTGTGGGAATATAAACTATTACAACCACTCTGAAATACACTTTGCAATCTACTTCAAACTATACAAGCATTTTCTGTTCAACAGAGTAATTTGTGCTTCTGTGCATTTATCCTGTCCCAGAGAAATGAAAACTTATGTACACAAAAAAACTCCGTCACTATTGTGTTGGCTTTGCTTTTTAAAAATAGTATGTTAGCTAAGAAGTCATAGTTATAATGGTGATAAAATAATTAGCAAATGTTCTAGCTTCAGTCCTTATACAATTTATATGATGTCAACAGAGGTGATAATCAGGTGACACACGCAAGTATGACTAAACCATCCTATAGAGCAGATTGACCAGAACCATTTGTTGTTAAATAGTCTCCATATTTAATTTGGCATTTTTAGTGTTACTCATGGAGGTATCATTTTATTTCATTTTATAGAGGGAGGTGACTTTAAAAAATTTCAGTGACTCATCAAATGTCACAGTCTCTCATTATTTTTGAGACTGTGCTTTCCACTATTCCACAATTGCTTCCTATAAATTCGAAAATCACATTCAACCAAGTATGTTTTCTAAATCTGTCTCTTAATAAATTAAATTACACTTAAAAACACAAAATTAGCAAGAAAAGTAATATTTAGTAACTGACGTAGTTAATAACGAGTACATTTAAGTAAGTATAATTAATTAGCTGCAAGTATATTATATGCTACATTAAAGTCTAAATACTATGGTTAGTCATTTGATTGAATGTATCTCTTTTGTTCATGCATGAAGGATTTGTTTTCTCATTTAAAAAAAGATAAAAGTGAGATAGGAGGCAGTTAGGGAATGATTAGGCAGATAGAAAGAGAGGGTCTTGGAAAAAAGTATTGAACACCCCTGCACCATCTCGGTTATGTACTTAGCAGTTGAAAATGTGGTTAATGCAGTTAAGAACTTCCTGCTATACCAAGATGCTTGCTCAAAAGGGACTGTCCCAACTCAGATGCTGGTGCAAATAGCTCCACTAAATGTCCTTGACTTGACCTAAACCTATTATAATACCATTAACATAAAATTATCCTAGGGATCCTCCCACTCCCATCACACACCTGACACCATGACAGTACTGGTATAACCCTATAAGACCTAAAACTCACCCACCCAACATGAGGTAGGAGTAACAGCAACCCAGCCCCTCAAAACACCCATTTCTAAGAGAAAAACACCCATTTCTAAGAAAAAAAAAACACCCCCAAAGACAACCCTCAGTAGCCCTAAGAATAAACATTATAGCTCAACAATAGTTAGGTGCAGAAGCAGCAGCTTCCATAGGCTGTTTCTGCCCACTGTTCACTCTTGAGAGTGTACTATTCTTTGCTTAATGAAGCTATTCACTTGTCTTGCTCCTTAATATGTCTGTCTGCGAATTCTTTCCAAATGGAACACAAGAACCCAGTCGTCAACATCAACACTGGGAGCTGCACCCCTTTGCCCAGTAACAAAAGTAACTAATCAAATACTATGCTGCTGTCAGCAACTGGTGGTTGAGAGTCCTTATTAACCACAAAAATATAGAACTGACAATATCAACATCATTCACCAGTACTAGGATTCGTGCTGCACTTTGAAAGATTGAGAAATCTACCAAGACTCAAAGGTAAATAATTGTTGATAACATCAACACATTATTTGATAGTAACACTAAGAATGGGTGTAAGAATCTGGCAAAAGTCAATAGATGATAACAGGAGGCAGGGGAGGAGCTTTAGCAAGAAGCTGAGTAAAGACCGTTTGCCCAGATAGGTCTATATTTAGGCAAGAGGCAATGTTGGAAATGTTGACTCAAACATTATGAGACAACTTAAGTAAAGGGAGTGGAAGAAGTCATCAGGACATTTGTCTAAAATGGAAGGCAAGGTCATGGGTAATACCAATGCTTTAGAGGCATGCGAAAGAAAAGGAGCCAGCAAAAGGGAATGATAGGACAGCTTTCACTTTAAACAATCTACAATCTACAAAGAGGTAGTAAAGAGAAGTCCAATGACAAATATAAGCCAAGAATGGGACATCCCCCCAGACAAAAAACTAAAGAGAAAAATTAAGATAAATTCATTAAAATATATACAAAGCAAGAAGGAGTCGCCTTGTTAAAAGAGGAGGAAGAGTATCTGATCTGAATATGGAGAAGTGTAACAGGAGACTTTGCCTAGAATCTCATCTCAGAGGTATTCAAGTCTTGGAAGGCTTTGAAAGTCTGGCTAAGACTCTTTCCTCTGAATTTAATAGGAACGGGGTATAAACGAATTATGGTAATTTTAATCTATGGTTGGAAAATTAAATTTGGTTTTCATGTCTATAGAAGTAATTTTTCACTTTGGTATTCATTGTTTATCCTTTCATTCCTGTTGAGATAATGCATTTATAATTTATTCTAAACTAAACATTGTTATTGTGAACTTCACATTGGGATAATGGAAATAATTCAAATTTTGATGACTTAAAAATATACATATTCATAAAATTAAAAGCAGTGAAGCTTTTTGATGAATTAAGACAGCATAGTCAATATATTTCAGAATCTCAAAAATTTTCATAGTGAAAAAAACAGCATTTCATTTTCTTTAGCATAGCACTATATGGGGAAAATGAATTGATTTTAAAACTATTTTCC
The DNA here is from genome assembly GCA_963574415.1 of Tarsius wallacei. Lineage (NCBI taxonomy): Eukaryota > Metazoa > Chordata > Mammalia > Primates > Tarsiidae > Tarsius > Tarsius wallacei. The sequence continues at coordinate 10,042 of CAUYQG010057274.1, read as the reverse complement.
TGAAGAAATGTGTATTTATATGTAAAAAGAAAATAAATAATGATAATAAAAAGTCAGACTTTTAAAAAGTATTTAAAATTATTACTTAGAATGGGAAATCACCAAGTGACTGCTTTAGTTCCCATGAAGATATTTTAGTGTGATATAAATGCAGTTCGTAAGGAATGAAAACTAAGAAATGTAATTAGTTGTACTCAATTTATTTAATTGATGCCTTTAAGTAAAAATTTGCCAATAAAACCTTGAAGTTAATTTGTTGTTTTGGTCACAGGGATATTTCAAAGGAAGCGGCCAATGTATGCTTTTTGTACTACTGGTTCTCTGAAATTTCCTCCCTTTTGCTTTTTAATGACATTAATGTAGTTAGAGGTGTGTTATGTGATGAATTTCTTGGGTTTACCTTTGCTTCAATCTGTTTAGTATCTGGATTCTGAAACAAAAATTTGATTTTGCTCTTGCCATCATCTGAAGAACCTTTAAGCTGAGAAAATTTATACCTCCAAAGTACAGCCTAAAGGGAAAAAAAGAAACAATGTAAGTCAATGGAATTAATATCTGCATTCAATGTCTTTTTTAAATGGTAAAAGTTAACTATATAAAGTTGATACTATGTTCTAATATTTTAAAAGTAAACTAGGAAATGTTTATCAAAGGCTATAATTTTTTATTAAATATATCCTTGAATTTTCAGAAATAAAATTTGTACCCTTGAAATAGTCATTGCAAAAAATATATATAAATAAATTTCTTTTAGTATCTTTTCTTATGTGCACATGAAATAATATTTGTTTCCTTTTTTCCCCATAGAACTGAGAAGGTGATTTTGAATCGATTATTCAGGAACTTTCATTCCAAGCTCAAAACGAATAACCTATGGCTTTATTAAGGTGACATATGATCTTTAATAAATACTTAAGAGAAACTTACATGTTGCTCTGATTTGATTCAAGTAGAATAAGCATTTCATAGAGCCATACCTATCTGTCTATAATATCTTAGGAAATAGAGCATCCCTCTGAAATAAATTCTACAAATGCAATTCTCTAAAACTGAAAGTAACAAAATCTATTGCCTTTCCAAATAACAAAATGGTGATACAAAAAGGTTAAATTGGCAATAAACGGGAATTCTATTCTAAAAATTCTTATCTCTTCTATATTATAAATTCTATTACCTGAAAGTAAATGTGACACTTGTTCTTCAGAATGTCCTGAAACTGAAAACATGCATTCCCCATATCAATTACCAAATGTATAAATCATTAAAGTAGAAAACTATGCCTATGTGTTCAAACACAATCACATACCATGTAGTTCTGTTTTACATTATCTTAAAATACCTTTGTCACATTAAACATATGATAAAATACATTTGATAAATTATTTCAAATATTGAAAATGATTTCTGGTGGTTTCTAAACAGATATATACAAATGGCTCATGTAGTTCATTTTTTTTCCTAGGTGCAGTCCTATTTAACCTATTGTCTCTTATGCAACAGTAAAGAAACAAAGAACACAGTGTGCATCTCACATCTTTCACATCTGTTTCAGAATAAAATGTAATAGAAAAATGTCTGGCAGGGCTTGGTGGCTCAGCCTGTCATCCCAGCACTTTGGGAGGCCAAGACTAGTGAATTGCTTGAGCCCGCGGGTTCAAGACCAGCCCGGGCAACTTGGCGAGACCTCATCTCCACAATAAATCAAAAATTAGCTGGGCATGGTAGCCTGTAGCTCCAGCTACTTAGAAGGCTGAGGCGGAAGGATCACCTGAGCCCAGCAGGTTGAGGCTGAGGTGGACATGAGCGTGCCACTGCACTCCAGCCTGAGTGACAGAGTGAGACTACAACTCAGAAAAAAAAAAGAAACATGTCTGTACAGGCATACTTCAGAGATCTTGTGGATTTGGTTCCAGACCACCATAATAAAGCAAATATTGCAGTAAAATGAATCATATGAATTTTTTGGTTCATCAGAGCATATAAAAGTTATGTTTATACTATACTTTAGTCTATTAAGTATGCCATAATAGGTCTAAAAACAATTTACATGTTTTAATAAGAATATACTTTAATGATAAAATTTGTCAATAACCATCTGAGCCTTCAGTGAATCATAGTTTTTTTGTTGGTGAAGGGCCCTGACTTACTGGTCGACTAATCAGGATGGTGGTTGTCGGAAGTTGGGGTAGCTATGACATTTTCTTAAAATAAGACAACAATTTAGTTTGCCGCATCAACTGACTCTTCTTTCTATGAAAGATTTCTCTGTAGTATGTGACGTTATTTGATGGCATTTTACTCACAATAGAACTTATTTCAGACTTGGACTCGATTCTTTCGAGTTCAAGCGCTGCTTTATCAAGCCATTTATTGTAATGTTCTAAATCCTTTGCCGTCATTTCAACAATGTTCACAGCATCTTCGCCAGGAGTAAATTCCGTCTGAAGAAACCACTTTCTCTGTTCTCCATCAGAAGAAACCCATCATCCGTTAAAGTTTAGTCATGAGATTGCAGCAATTAGTCACATCTTCAGGGTCCGCGTCTACTTCTCGTTCTCTTACAATTTCCACCGCATCTCCACTTACTTCCTCCATGGAAGTCTTGAATCCTTCAGAGTCATCCTCGAAGGCTGGAATCAACGTCTTCCAAACTCCTGCTCAGATTGCTAGTTTGACCCCTTCCCATGAATCACAGACAGTTTTGACGGCATCGAAAATGGTGAATCCTCTCCAGAAGTTTTTCAGTTGACTTTGCTCAGCGCTATCAGAGGAATCACTCTTCAGGGCAGTACTAACCTTTCAAAATGCATTTCTTTTTTTTTTCTTTTTAAACAAGAAAGATTTACTTTTTTTCACTTTTTTATTTTTAACTTTTAATTTTTTGTATTTTAAAGTTGTGGAGTGCAGTTCAGGGTTGAGTATACAAATGATCGTTATGCAGGTACTCTTTTCAATGAGGTGTGTCCTCTCTTCCCCCGGCATATTGCCACTATTGGCAATCCTGCTTCCCCGCCCCCTCCTGGCAGTTTCCTTCTACTGCCAACCCTTTTCTTATAGCACTATGATAATTGTTCAAGGTCTGCTTATGGGTGAGAACATGTGATACTCAGTTCTTTGTTTCTGTGAAAGATCACTCATTATTATAGACTCTAAGTCCATCCAGGTTGCTGTGAAGTTCATGATTTTGTTCTTCTTTATGGCTGTGTAATATTCCGTCATGTATATGTGCCACTCAAAATATATTTCTTAAATAATAAGATTTGAAAGTAAAAAATATTGTTCGATCTACGGGCTGCAGAATGGATGTTGTGTTATTATGCATAAAAGCAATATTAATCTCCTTGCATATTCTCCACCAGAGCTTTGAGTAACCAGTCACATTATTAATGATCAGTCATATTTTGAAAATAATTGTTTTTCCTAAGCAGTGGGTCTCAATCATGCTGCAAACTGATGTGCTCTCATTCAGGCTTTTATGTTCCATTTAGAGCATTGGCAGAGTAGATTTAGCATAATTCTTAAGGGCCCTAGGATTTTCAGAATGGTAAATGAATGTTGGGTTCAATTTAAAGTCACCAGCTGTATTAGCTCCTAACAAGAGAGTCAGCCTGTGCCTTGAAAATTTGAAACCAGGCATTGATTTCTCTCTAGCTATGAAAGTCTCAGATGGTATCTCCTTCCAATATAAGGCTGTGTCATCTAATCTAAAAATCTATTGCATGGTTATCTCACACTGGCACTGAGAAAATGGGACTGGTAAAAGCGGCAAAGGATGTATTTAAGAATAAATGAAAATGAGTTAAGTAAAAACGTATCTCCAACCAACAACTACACCGTAAATATTCATATGTGTGACTTCTCCATGTGATAATGTATTCAGCTTAGATATTATAGATTTATAATTAGGAGACCTTACTTATGGTCTCCATTTGGGCATTTGTTATTGTAAGGGTCAAGGTAACAATGCCTGATGTTCAAATTACAACTTTCACCTTCAACTCAATAAAGACATTTGCATTTTTTTTTTTTGCTTTTCATCTTGTTACATGAGGAATAAATATAACTTGGATTTAAAAAATTGTCTTACACAAAAAATCTGTACTATTTAGCCTAGATTTATTAGGCAACAAATAAAACTTGACAGATGTGAAGGGATAGCTTGCAGAATGCTCAAAAAAATGTTTGAGAAAGGTCAATGATCTGAAGATTGTTCCAGTAAATACATCACTTCAGAAAGATTTGACATAGTAACACTGCAGCACAACTGTTTTCTGTTGGAAATCAGTGTTTTCTGCTATTCCCTTTCAGGAGACATCTTTTGAATTCATATAAGCCTAGAGTGTATTATAATACTTTCTCAGATTTGTAGCTGCAAGAACACCTGAGAAGTATCAACCTGGAGCAAATACTTTCATAGTAAAACTCCTTTCTTACGAGATCAAAATTCCTTCCAGAAGTCTATAAGGTTGTTTGGTTAAAACCAATCTTCTAATAATGCAACCACACATTTAGATAGCATGCAATCAGCATAAGGGCAAAAACACTAATTAAAAGTAACCTTGCACTTACTGTTTGTATATATAGTGACATGGAATCCATCTGAAAAACCCAAAGATTAGATTTGTAGAAAAATTGAAAAGATCACAGAGTGCTATTGGATTTTTTCCAATGTTTTACAAACGATTAGATGGTCCCACAATTTTATTTAAACTAAACAGAGACCCACAATTCATGTCAACGATCCTAGTGAATATTTCTGAGAGATTTCAATTTAAAGCATGCTATTAGTGTGGTGTGTTGTATGTGCTTATTCAATTGAGTTGATGATCTTAACACAATTCGATGGTTTCTTTAAAGATAAAGCTATGTGAAGAAAAGCGAGACATTTAAAGCATCAGAATTCCATATACTTGTTACTTTATTGTTAAAACGTTTGTATAGGGATAGTCAAAAGTGAGTAAAGCATACTCACGTATTTTATTAATTTTTACATTGTGTGCATTTTATGTTTCTTCTCATTTCAAATTATTATTCAACATTGACAATTATAAAAATAAAAGAATGTTTACAGTTCAGTTTAGTATGGTAAAATATACATAATATTAAATTTAGCATTGTAAAGATTTGTATGTCTATAATTCGGGGGCATTAAATACATTCACAGGGTTGTGTAACCATCACCACTCTGCAGTTCCAGAACATTTTTGTCATCCTAAGCAGGGACTCTGTACACCTTAATAACTGAGTCTACCCTTCCCACAGTTGCTGGCACCCTTTATTCTATTTTCTGTCTCTGTGAATTTTCCTATTTTGGCACTTACGTGGAATCATAAAACATCTGTCCTATTTTGTCTGACGTGTCAGAATTTCAATCCCTTTTACAGCTTAATAATATCCCATTGTCTGAAAATAACAAATTTTTTAAATCCGTTAATTTATTGATGGACATTTGAGTGGTTTTCACTATGTGTCAATGACGCATAAGACCGCTATGAACACTATTGTACTGCCATCTGTTTAAGTTCCAGCTTTCAATTCTTTGGGGTATAACTAAGAAGTGGCCTTGCTGGATCACATGGTAATCTGTAATTCACTTTTTGAGGAAGCTGTAATGTTTTTCAGTGGCTAGACCGTTGTGCATTTCCACCAGCGATGTAAAAAAAAGAGCTCCAAGTTCTCCATATTTTTACCAACACTTGTTCTTTTCTGTTCTTTCTGGTACTATCCATCCCAGTGAATGCAAAGTGGTTATCGCATTGTGGTTTTGACTTGCGTTTCCCTGATGCCTAGTGATGCTGATTATCTTTTCATGTGCTTGTTGGTCATTTGCATATATTCACAGGAAAATGGCTATTCAAGTTCCATTTTGCATTCGGTTGTTTGTTTTGCTGTCATTGAGTTATAGGGATATTTTATGTGTTTGGGATATTAATCCCTTAGCAAAATTACGATTTGGAATATTACTCTTTCATTCTATGGGAGGTTTTTTTCCCACTCTGTTGTAGTATCCTTCGATACAAAACAAGTTATTAATTTTAATGAGGTCTGATTTATCTATCTTTTCTCTTGTTGCTGTGCTTTTGGCGTCCTATCCAACATATCACTGACAAATTTGAAATCATGAAGATTTTTCCTTATGTTTTCTTCAACGAGTTTTATGGATTTTAACCATTACATTTATGTCTTTGGTCCATTTTGAGTTAGTTTTTGCATATTGTAAAAGGTAACAGTTGAGTTTTATTCTTTTCCGTGTCGGTGTTTCATTTTCCTAAAATTATTAGCTAAAAAGATCATCTTTTCCCCCATTGAATGGTCTTGGTACCCTTGTTTAAAGTAACTACACTGAGATACCACCTAACGTCAGTCAGAATGGCCGTCATCAATAACTCAAAAGACAACAGATGCTGGAGAGGATGTGGGGAAAAAGGAACATTTCTACACTGTTGATGGAATTGAAAACTAGTACAACTTCTGTGGAAAACAGTGTGGAGATTGCTAAAATACCTAAAAATCAACCTTCCATATGAACCAGCAATACCCATTCTGGGAATATACCTGCAGTATACATGCATACACATGTTTACTGTAGCACCATTCACAATAGCAAAAACCATGGAACCAACCGTGCTGCCCATTGAAAGAGGACTGGATTTTAAAAAGTGATACATATACGTCTTAGAATATTACACAATCATAAAGGACAACATTATGATCTTTGCAGCAAACTGGATGGACTTAGAGTCTATAATACTGAGTGAACTATCACAGAAACCAAGAACTGAGTACCACATGTTCTCATTCACAAGCCGACCCTGAACAATAATCATAATACTGTAAGAAAAGCACAGTACTATAAGTAGTGGGAAACTGCCAGCGGTAGGAGGGACACTTCATCAATAAGTGTACCTGATCTCAAACCATTTCCACTTCTTTCTGAATTTTCCAGCTTTTCTTCTTATTAATTTCTAGTTTGAGTCTATTGTGAGAGAAAAGATCTTGCATAAGTGCCATATTTTAAAAATCATCAGAAATTACATTTTGTGTTCTAACATATGGCCTATTCTGAAGAATGTTTCAGGTGTATTTTGGAAAACTGAGTATCCTTCTCTTGTTGAATAGAGTTTTATGTATATGATATAGATACATATATATATCTCTCATATCTATATCTTATAAATCTTGTTGGTTAATAGTATGTGTGAGTTGTTTTTTTTTAAGAATTGATATTTTAAGAGCAGTTTTAAGTTCATTTGCTGAAAATTCTATCTTTTCTTTGTTGCATTACCGTTGATCCTTTGTCAGAGATCATTTGTCTATACTTATGTGGGCCTATTTCTGGGCTTTCTGCTTTGTTCCACTGATACCTGGAAGTCAGGTAATTCCAGTTCTATAATTTTATTCTTGTTTTTCAATGCTGTGCAAATTATTATAGGTCTTTTGCCTCTCCTCACATGCTTTAGAATCTGTTTTTTTCAGTAACTATAAAATAACTGAATGGGGATTTGACTGGGATAAATAGTATTGCTCAAGTTTTCTACTTTCTTATTTGTCTTCTGTCTAGTTGTTCATTCCATTTTTTACGAGGATATATAAATGTCCACTTATTATTGTAGAAATATTTCTTCTTCCAATTCTATCCATGTTTGTTTTATATATTTTGGGTATCTGATTCTTGGTGCATATATGATTTGCTTGTTATTGTTTATGTTATCATAAAAGACATCGATATAAAAAGTCTTTCTTTTAGACATATGACTTAAAGACTTTTTTAAGGCACCCAGTTTTCTTTTGGCTACTATTTGCATGGAATATAGGTATTTTCACATCATTTCTCTTTTAAAGCATTTGTGTCTTTAGATTTAATGTGAATTGCTTGTTAATCTATCTCCTATGGATAGATTATTTTTTTCCAATATGGGGCAGGGGGAATGGAAAGTTATTGCTCAATGGTCGCAGAGTTTCTTTTTGTGGTGATGAGTGGATAACAGTGATGACTGTACAGCAGTGTGGATTAATTAATGCCACTAAATTATACACTTAAAATGTTAATATAACAGATTTTATGTGTATATATTATCATAATTAAAAAAAATTCTGGAAATATAATTCAACAGAATATAATTCAAAGTAAATGCCAGTTACAATTTTCGTACTTTAACACATATAATGTAAATAGCAAAATTATAACTGTCTCAGTAATAAGGATGGGAGAATTATCAAATAATATGAAATAATATTGAAGCAGAATGAATTTATATAGAAAGTTACTTATTTTTACAATCTATTCATCAAATATTTATGAAGAAGTTGCTATGTATTGAGAATTTTGCTGGATATTTACAATAAAAAAGATATTATTATTCTGAAGACTGAAGAATGCTGTTTTGAATAGATTTTGCACTGACATCATCTCTGTATGAATAAAGTCTACACTTTTTTTTTTACTGCACTAATCTATGCAATTTATTGAGAAGTAATATCCAATCATTTCAATTAGTTTTGACATTTTTTGAAAAACCTGTTATTATATAGCATCATTTAGTAATAATATTATCTGGGACAATCAACTCTTTGAGAAAAAAATAAATAGTTAAATTCTTTATCTTATAATTCATTTTATGCCAAATATCTTATATTTTTAATAAGTAAAATAATTGAAACAATCTGAATTAAAGAAAAACAAAATAAAAATGTAAATATTTACTAATGTTTGAAAACAGATGGCATGCTAGACTAATTTATGCACAATTAATGCATATTAATCAAAATTAAAGGAACAGCAATAGTCTTAGTGGCATACAGTAGGTGTGTGACAAAGTACAAACAAAACCCTAAGCATCTGATTTCAACAAAAAGACAAATAATCTTATAGAGAAAACATGTTCAAAAAAGAGGAAAAGCAATCTTGCTTAAAATACATGAGAACATATTCAACCTCATTAGAAATAAAGACTGTATACATATTTAAAAGACTCAGCTTTTTATCATTAAATTAGCACAGATCACTGAAAATTATATTAACTAAAGCTAGAGAGGATATGTCGAAGCAATTATGTGCATAACATTGCTGGTGACAGTATGAAATTTTATGACAATAGTTTGAAATACTTTAGTCTTAAAAATGTTAGTATTATTTGATCCAGAAATTCGTTTTCTAAAAATCAACTGTAAGAAAATACAATGTATAAAAATAGGCCGGGCTTGGTGGCTTAGCCTGTGATCCCAGCACTTTGGGAGGCTGAGGCGAGTGGATTGCCTGAGCCCACAGGTTCAAGACCCGTTTGGGCAACTTGGCGAGACCTCATCTCTACAATAAATCAAAAATTAGCCGGGCGTGGTAACGCATGCCTGTGGTTCTGGCTACTTGGAAGACTGAGGCGGAATGATCTCTGGAGCCCAGCTGGTCAACACTGGAGTGGCCATGTGCATGCCACTGCACTCCAGCCTGGGCGACAAAATGAGACTCCAACTAAAAAAATAAAAAAAAAAAATAAAAATAAATAAAAAAAGTTTAACATCTTCTTTTTAATAAATTTCAAAAAATAAAATTTCTAAACATTTTGCATTAAAACGATGATCTTGAGTATCATGTACATACATGGAAAAATGTAAGTAATGCAATGTTCAGGGGGTTCTTAAGGACATGAAATTAAGTGAAATAACCATATTAAGACAAACAAAGATGCTTATAAAAAACAGGAGAAAAAAATGTCTGCCAAAATACTTTATCATTTGTAGCACAGACCCTGACATTAACCTACTGTGTAGTTTTGGACAAGAAACTTTATTTCTAGCTTGGCTTAGCAATAAAAAATAAAAGGGGCCGGGCTCAGTGGCTCAGCCTGTAATCCCGTGCTTTGGGAGGCCAAGGTGAGTGGATTGCCTGAGCCCACGGGTTTGAGACCCGCCTGGGCAACTTGGCGAGACCTCATCTCTACAATAAATCAAAAAATCAGCCGGGCGTGGTAGCGCGCGCCTGTAATTCCGGCTACTTGGAAGGCTGAGGTGGAAGGATCGCCAGAGCCCAGCAGGTCGAGGCTGT